>MU846277.1:0-11026 GCA_030867225.1 Colletotrichum caudatum
ACGGGACAATGCTATTAACGCTTCCTCCAACAAGAAAAAAAAGAAAAAAAAACTCCGGCCTAAATCGTCATACAGTTGGTCGACGCTACTTGGTCGGACCTTATTACAGAACGCGCGCGGCCAACGCTAAGCTCCTTTCCCCCCCCCCCCCGTCATGACCGCACCGTCCCGGCCTGCGCCGCGCTCGCGACCGCCTGCAGCGGCTCCAGCTCGTCCTCCATGTCGTGGTCCGTCCGCTCGACGCCGGCCACCTGCGCGTTGACGGCCGACCCGCCGGCGCCGTTGGTCATCGTCGCGGCGGCGGCGGCGCCGGGCACCTCCCTGGGCTCGCCCATGCCGATGACGTCGATCCACTTCCAGAAGCGCACCTTGCCCTCTGAGCGGTCAAAGATGGCCTTGTCGTCCATCAGCCCGTCGTCCGGCCCGTTGTCGGCGTCCTCGTCGCCCTGGATGCCCATCTTGCCGGACCCCGTGCCGTCGACGAGGTCGCCGATCCAGGTCCTCGCGACGGGCACGCCGTTGGACCGCAGGAGCTGCAGCTGCGCGCGCAGGTTGAGCCGCAGCGCGCGCTCGGGGTCCTCCGAGTTGAAGATCTTCTTGGTCAGCCAGGGGAAGAGGATGCCGAAGTCGGACTGGCTCAGGTGGGCCGAGTTAGGGACGTAGAAGAAGTTGGGCTCGGCGAGGCACACGCCGCTGCGGCTGAAGAGCTGCGGCGTGATGGCGCTGGCCGAGGGCTGCGGCGAGAGCACGCGGGCGGTGACGTGGAGGTGGTCGGTCCACTTGAAGAAGGCGTCGGACTCGACGGCCAGGAGGGCGGTGCCGCCCGGCGCCGAGGGGCTGTTGGCGTAGGCGGGCAGGGGCAGGTCGAAGAGGTCCGAGGAGCCCGGGGCGAGCAGCGGGAAGCACCACATGTCGAGGAGCATGGTGACGTTCTTCTCGGTGATCTGCTCGCACAGGGCCGAGTCCCTGCGCGGGGTGAAGAGAGGCTTGGGCACGTGGGCGAGGGCGGAGGACTCGGCGTAGTAGGTGGACTTGAGGAACTGCACGATGGAGGCGGCGCCGAAGCTGTGGCCGCCAAAGATGATGGAGCCGGGCTCGTGGACGTGCAGCTTGTTCTTGAACTGGGTCAGGCTAGGGGTCGATTTGTTCAAGTTGGACATGGCCAGGCCCAGGTCCATGTTGAGGGCGACGATGTGGATCAGCCCCAGCTCCCACAGGCGGATGCGCAGCTGGTCCTCGCGGGCTTCGTAGATGTCGGGGCGCGGCTCGTGGTCGAGGCGGACGTAAGGGATGGTGCGGCGGGTGTCGCGCATGAAGTATTGGTCCTGCTTGCCGGGGATGCGCACAAAGGACGCCACGGCGCTGCCGTCACGGTGCTCGGGGCAGATGACGACGATGCCGTGGGAGGCGAGGGAGCCGGCCAGGTGGGAGTATGTGTTCCGGTTGCCGCCGAGGCCGTGGGAGAAGATCATGGTCGGCCATCGTCGGTTCGGGGTATTGGGGTCGAGGATCTCGGCGTTCTTATGGACGGGGATCGTTGTGTAGTGCAGATGTCGCGGGAGGAAGCTAGGAACGAGGAGTCAGCACCGGGGGTGGGGAGGTCATCGTTGTCATGGTATGGGCGTATGCGACGGGACGGGCGGACGTACGAGACGATCTCGGCAAGCATTGGACGGATGCCAATGAACTGAGTGTAGGCCGAGACATGCTGCCTCTGGGGCGAGGGCAGCCAGTTGATCCTCTTGCCGTTGGAGTCGGGCGTAGCAGGGTAGAAGACGCGGCACTGGACGGTGAGGATCTCGGAGGCGCTATAGGGTGTCGGGCTGGGCGACTCGAGCTCGGCGACAGGCACCTCGATGTCGACGGTGCCGACCTTGTAGGGGCCAGTGTAGTCGGGGAAGGCCGGCACGGGGCTCAGGCGGGAGAAGAAGGAGGCGACCTTTTCGGCAGCCGTCGGCGGCGCTTTCGCGGCGGGCATGTCTGTGAATGACTATTCGCAGTCTGGTTCTGCGTGCGACGGAGCGATTCGAGGTGCGGTTTGTGGCGCAGAAGGATGTGCTTCGCACTTTGTGTAGTGTCGATGAGCTGGAACCTGCAAGGGGGGGTTCGATTATTGCAAGGAAGACGGGAATCGGAGCGTAAGTCGACGATGTAGGCGTTGGGGGGAGGGAGGGAGGGAGGGAAAAGAAGGGATCAAGCCGAGTCCACCACGTGAATGGGGTGGAATGCGCCGACAGGGTTGGGTTTATGGTTGTCTAAGGGCTGCGGGAAGCGAGCAAAGAAAGTTCTAACCCGGGCTGGTTTTCTTCTTTCGTCTAATCAGGAGGGAGTCCTCTTCCGACAGAAGCGATTGGGGGTCGGATGTTGGTTTGTCGCGATGGTGTTTTATGCCAATGTTTCCGTCGGTGCAGGTTGGTCCGTCCCGTTTTCTAACAAAAAAAATAAAAAAAAAATCCCCCGTTCCATGCGCCATCAATGCAGCAAAAGGTCAACGTCAGGCGGTAGGGCAGCAGCCAGTCGAGTAAGTGGGCAATTCAATTTGGACGGAAGAGATGAGACGTCTATATCGAGGCGCAAGAGGCGTTGCAAGGGAGGGGGGGTGTCTCGCGGATGCTGGACCAAGTGGGACGGATAAGAACGGCCAAAAATGGAACCAACGGGGGGGCGACGATGACGATGACATGCGAGTGATGTTGTACGTACATCGATAGGTATGCCATCCGTATGCGTGAGCCGAGTATATGCGTGCGTGCTGGCCACGTTAGTAGTGTCCACAGTACGTACGTGTGTATGTGCAGACCCGACCGAGACGAGACTGGACAGGGCGATGGGATATCGAAACCCCATGAAATTAAACCGAAGCCAGTGTTTCCCTGCAAGCAGCCTCACTCTAGTAGTAGTTCCTTGCCACAGTTGGAGGGATCTCTCTCTGTCTGCCAGGTTGTCAGCCAACCTTGAAAGCAGACAGCGAACAGGCCTCCTGGTCGACGTTGCAAGACGGCACGAACACCCTCTTGCCGCCTCTCTGCCAGAAGGGAAAGCATAAGAACGACACAAAAAGTGGGCAAAAAGTCAAAAATCGACGGCTTTGGGACCGTCAAGGGCCAATCAGGGTCGGGTCCCACGTCGAGCTTGTCTTGTGGCCATTTGCCCAACGGGGAAACGTCATCTACACGTGTTGGTCGTGAAGCAATGTCACTGTCGACTGTAAGTAACTACATGCGGTGCCGCACTTGTTTACACCGACCAAGCCTTTGGTTTCCATGCCTCGGTCTACCAAAAACGGTTTAGGCCGAGAGAGAAATGAGGCGAAGACGACAAGGAGGGGGTGGGGGGCATTAAAGGAAGAGAAAAAGAAGAAAGCAGAAGGAAAAACACAACCAATTACCCTTCGGGTGGGTGCCCTGGGCCTGGTTGGAGCGAGCTTCTTCCCGGACACCCCGAGACGTTGGAGGAACCAGTGGGACGTGGGCCACGCGGCTGCTCCGAACGACGTTTTGCAGGTCGACATTGCTTGCCTGCTTGCTTGCTTGTGCTCGTTCCTGCAGACGTCCGTCCTAATGTGCAGCGTACGGTGTACGGATGCCTGGACGACGGAGAGGAGTTGGATCGGGGGCTGCACGCCCCATTCTGCGGCGGCCTCTGCGCCGTTGCATGAATTCGGGCATGAACTGCTTTGGCACGACGCTCCGGTCGCGCATAGAACTCGACTTCGCCCTGCTGGCATTCGCATAGTCGGTCCTTCACCCCGTCGCCGATGTCTTATCGTTATCTCGATCTGGATCGGTTCTCGTTCGACCCACCGAGTCCACATGGAAAGATGGTCGAGGCGACGACAGACAGGGATGCTCCTGGGCTGAGGCAGCGAGGCAGTCCAGCTAAGCATAGCCCAGACTACCTGCCTACGTACCTGTAGTACATTGTAGTCCAGCTTCGAGAAGGGAGGGAACCGCAGTAACAAGATGAAGACGTATCGCGAGTTAGCGCGCGCGCGCGCGTGCAAGTAGACTTGGCAACGTCATGTGTAAAGTGTAGGCATATATTCTTGCAATACATACGGATACGTGAGGAAGAAAGGCCACCTGGTGGAACCCATAGAAGAATGTTCTGGTCTGGTCTGGTGTCACGTGCTTTCTCTCACGTGACACAGTCGCGTGACCATGAGCATCGGAAAGCTCAGTCTCTTTCCATCTTTTTGTATTTACATTTGTTGATTCTCTTCTCGATATATATACTTAATTGTCGATTATATTCCGGAAAGCCGCTCCCAAGAACACCGTCAAGACCACATGATTCCTTGCCGCCCACACATCCTGTCCGTGCGATAGGGAACATATCTTTCAACGTCCGCCGTGTTGTGGTTGTCCTCAGAGGCATCAAAATTGCACACATTGAGATTGAAGTTGCACGGCATCCACGGGTCCATGTCGATGCCCTTCTCCGTCGCCGTGTCCCACGGGCTCGTCAACTGCACGTAGTCGTGGGAGTCGAAACAGTCAGACGGGCCCTTGAGCAGCTGCTGCTTGGTGAAGCCGTAGGACTGGACCAGCTTCGCGGCCTGGTCGCTCTCGGGCATCCAGGTGTCGGCGTCCTTCTTGTGCAGCCGCCACTGCGTCCACGCGCCGTTGGGCTGCTTCTCGCACATGACGGCGGCCGGCGGGTCGTCGCAGCCCAGCGTCTTGTTGAAGGTCCTGATGACGTAGAAGTTCTGGGCCTGCAGGATCAGCCCGATGGCGTTGACCTCGATGCTCCGGTACATCCAGCCGTCGAAGTCGTCCTGGGTGAAGTTGCTGCTGCGCGCGAGGAACCTGCCGCCGCTCAGCATCGCGTTGATGCCCCACTGCGGGTCGGCGACGGGGGCGTCGAGCACGTTCTTCGCGTACGCCCCTATGGCCTTCTTGTACTCGGCGACCAGGGAGCCCAGCTGGTCGGCGATCTGGCTCCAGTGGAGGTACTGCTCGCCCGCGCTCGGCGGGAAAATCATGCTGCCGGAAATGATGTTGAAGGCCTGGACGTTGGCCCCGAACATTCCCGCGTATTTGCCAAAGGTCGCCGTGATGGGGAAGGCGTTGATGAGACCGTTTATCCACGCCATTGTTATTTTCAACGGGGTGACGTCGTCCTTCTTCTTCGGCCAGAGGTCGTCGACAACCTTGGCGAGTTTGAGGCCCAGGATGGAGGCCGTGTACATGACGGCGGCATTCAGGTTGTTGACGTATTCGTTCCAGTTCTGGATTGCCATCAACACGTACCTTTTGTTTTGTTTTGTAAAGTCAGCTTCTGTTGTGAAGATGTTTCGTCATGACAATGAATATCGGACGACGGGTCGTACAGGGGAGGAGGGGGGCTACCTACCAGCCGGGGAAGCCCACCGGAGAGCAAGGCTGGCCGGCGTTGCACCAGTTGTCGACGCCGCAGTAGAAATTCGGGGCCCCCAGATACGCCGCCAGACCTTGGACGTTGTCGTACGAATACTGCGTGTAATGATGCGAGGCATTCGCCAGAAACGCGTCGATATTCTGCGCCTTCCACGTGGTGTTGGCGAGGATGTCCGGCTGGCAGATTTCCCGTCTGATGTTCTTCGGGTCGGGACCGGCGGCCGCCGCGTGGTCCAAAGGGGCGGCCGCCGCACCGCGCAGTGACGTTGTCGTACATGTTATCGCCAGGAGGAACGGAAACCTCATGGTAGCCAACAAGAGCGCTTCAAAGAAAAGAAGGCAAGACAGAAAAAGAACCGTCGCGGAACGCAAACGACACGTGCAGACAGAGAGACGACGCGGAGAGGATCACCGCAGCAGTCGGGCTCGTCGCGACATGACAGAACTGCGGTCTGTTATAGCAAGTGTGCCGGTTTCCGCCATCTCGTAACGAACGCCCGGGCATGTGTGTTTGGGACCGGAGGCGTGCTGCTGTCGCCGCTGCCGGCTTGTCGGTCTGTGAGATGTAATAATTAGGAGTTGTTTTCTGATTGGGCGGTCGCAATGGCGCGAGCAGAGTTGCGGGGGCCCGGAAGTCGATCTCGCTGAAATTGTTGAATCGTATATATGGTAAAGCGATATTGTGCAGTTACAGTGAGCCGATGACGTGCTCGCGGTCCCACACCTGGATAGTGAATTTGTCTATAAGATGCTGCCGACATTGATTGTATTCCTGTTTGAGCCATTGGCTGAACAGGGGATCGCCGTCGGCGATATGCGTGAGTGGCCGCTAGGCATCTACTTCCAGGTTGATGAGATATGATGAAGGCTTACCCGGTGTCAGGTAGTCAACGGGTCGATGCAGGCAGCTCCGATTAGCCGTGGGATAGTCACCAGGAATGCTTGTTATATCGCCAAAGGCCTGACGGTCGAAGGCGCTCAGACCTCCTTCGTCTATACATGGTAGGATATCCCACGATAATTGCCGTCACAGAAAGATGGCTTGAATACCGGGTACCCCCGCTCACGATGAGGCCGTTCCAGCCGAGGTTTTTATATCCCAAAGCCGTCTTGCTATAACTAGCAATACACCTCCGACCCGCGTTTAAGCTCGGCTTCCAAGAAACCCACCGCCATGTCCAACTCGCGCCGCGTCGACGCATCTCTGCTCGCGCATTCGCCATGAACATCTCGTCTCTGTTGCTACTCGCGGCCTCGGCCCTGCCAGCCCTCGGCGACACGCACCACTTCTGCTGGTGCGAGAGCGCCAAGGCGCAGGGCGCCGACACGTGCCTCACCCAGGCCGCCTGCGACCGCTACCCGAGGGAGAAGTTCTTCAACGTCCAGGGCGGCGACCCGAACGCGCCCGCCATCACCAAGATGAACCCCAAGCTGCAGAGGTGCTATTCGACGCGGGCCTGGCCCATCATCCCCCACCCCTACCTGGGCGGCGACGAGTTCGAAGAAGCCTGCTTCGCCGCGGCGCGGGACCCGAGAGTCGTAAAGGCTTGCGGGCTCTCCCAGATGACGCATGTCAAGTCGCGCTGTACCAGGAACCATTCCTGGTAGCCCGTTCCTTTCCGAAGTCATGTTCACATGTAAGAGCACAGTTTTACGTAAGCCCCGTGTGTGTGTGTGTGTGTGTGTATTAGTTGAAACCGGGCGAGGCTGACTTGGTCATCTTCAGTCACAGACGCAAAGCGATACCCCATTTTCGGTTGCAGAGGCAGAGCTATACGGTTGTTGGTTTTTTTTTTTTTTTTTTTTTTTTTTTTTTTTTTTTTTTTTTTTTTTTTTTTTTTTTTTTTTTTTTTTTTTTTTGGCAATATAATATCCTTCGAGTCCCCTTCGTGTTTAAGGCGCAGATGAGGCAGTGAAAGGGAAAAGTCATGGAACATTTGAAGTTGCTCGTCGCGAAACGAGCCGGCAACTTGTGATTTATGTGATGTGTCTTGGTTTGATGTAAGACTAAGGAGGGCAAGACCAAGAGTGTTGACAGGGTAAAGACTGTACAAAACTACCGGTGGTATTGGGAAAAGTCTGTCCAAATAGACCAAAACCTTTGGGTAGCGGCCAGACGTGGGATAACACAACGCTAGCCAGGATACTGGCGGACGTGTGTTCTCATCTTGTGATTACTTGAGCCCTGGGATATCAGGTCTTGGAACCAATCGACATCCGCAGGGGCGTTGGTGGTATCAGCCGGTGGCGGCATATTATACACTGGAAAAGCCTATACAGTCGACACCAACAATCAGAGTACGCAACTAATAATTGGACTGCGACGAGCATCGTGTGCAGTTCCTATCAGCGCCCGTAAGATTGTCGGAGGCTGTTTCTAGAATGTTGTTGACGTCTATCGGTTTGCCTTATTGGTCTGCATGCATGCAAATACTGGACTCGGGGCGCGATCGACAACTTTGATAACGGTCAAATGCCGGATAAAAAGGGTGTAGATGGCCAAAAGTACCTCTTGAACCCAAATCACGTCACACTAGGCCAAAAGCACATCATAGTTAAAATTTGATGCGACAGAACTCTATATTATCCCAAATTGGCCAGGTAAAGACATGAATTACTTGGAGCTGTCTAACAAAGCCAACCCTAACCCTCTGTGTTTCTTATCTAGGTTACCTCAGTCATCCAAGTTTTACCCAAGTTACTGATCGCGCCCTGATGAGAATAATAGCGACATACAATAGCACGGCTTCGTCTGTTGCAGGCATGTATGGGGCCACGGCGTGCTACGGGTTCCTTTTGCTCACCACCCCTGCCACATGTTGACCTCCCAGGCCTTGCTCATTACGGCTTTCGGCCAATGGATTGCGAATGGCTTTTTATTGGATTCCTTATACCGCTCCGCTACAGATCATCTGTTATTGAGCGTCCCGCAAAAAGATGACGATGTGTTGTCATCACCCCGGCCCTGCTGCCTCGGAGCGGAAACAGCCCAACTTGGTTGCGATTGTCGTCGAGAAAACGGTAAGACATCGCTTCAATGCCGACGACTCATGCCCGTGGAGCTTTCTGAAGAGGTTCATCTTCAGCCCTCACTTAAGCCATTAAAGACATCCATCCTGTTTCCGTTGGTCGCTGTTCGCTGTAGATGTTCTACATGTATGTACGGATACATGTCGCGCATTGCTTAGATCAGGTAATGTACGTACCTGATGCGCGGACACTAGGTGCCCTGCAACGCCCGATTATGTCATCATCGGATTATGCGGGCCCCGATCTCCGACCCATAAGCCCCATTTGTACCGAGAGAGGCCTTCTGTCATTGGTCGTCGCTTCGGGCCGAACCCCTACCGACCAGCCCGCAGACTTTTTCGGGGGTTCAGGTTCATTCGTGCATCATCCTTCATGCATGCATCCTCCTCCCCCACCACTGCCCACAATTCCCGGTGGGTTGGCTCAAGCCAGGTTTTGCCCGTTTTTCCCGTTACTATTCTGCAATTTCGCGCAATCCGGCACAGCAGATCATCTGATCATCCTACGGAAGGGTGGCCGAGTTGGTTATGGCGCCAGGTTAAGGTCAGCTTAACATCTGTTTCCTGGTGGGGCAACCCGCGCGAGTTCGAGTCTCGTCCCTTTCATTTTTCCATTTTTTGTCCTCTAGACTGACTGCCTACCTAGATATTGATGATTATAATCGCCCTAAACCCCCATAAGAGGCCTAGTGCAGTTCACCCGGTAGATGTAATATCACAGTACGTAAAAACCTAATACGCGGCGCCTCTGACCTGCGCCGTATCTCAATGTCTTAATACGGTATAGAATACCCAGTAACGCGCCTAGCTAGATATAAGAATAGTATGAACTTACAGACGGGACATAGGCACATTCCTGGAGATGTGTACGGAGTACATGGTTACGCCGTATATCTACTAATGGTGTTTGTGGTATAGAGCTGGATCTACTCCCACCCCGCCTCACTCAACCACTAACACGGACTCGCCGCTACCGACAACTGCCTCCGCCTCGATCTCGACCAGCATCTCGTCCCCAATCAGCCCGGCCGTCGTCAGCGTGTTGGCCGGCCGCACCCCGTGGCACCCAAACACCCAGCCGTGCGCCTCCGACACCTCGGCCACGTCCTCCTCCCGCCGGATCATCACCCTCGTCCGGACCACGTCCGACATGCTCCCGCCCAGCTGCCTGATCGCCCGCTCGATCGTGTCGAGCACCGCCACCGTCTGGGACCGCGCAGACGCCCCGCCCACCGCCGCGAGCCTCCCCGCCAGCTCCGCCGGCGGGTTCGCCGTCGTCCCCGACACCCGGATCACCGAGCCCGCCCGCACCGCCCGCGCGTACCCGGCCACCGGCTCCCACTTGCTGCCCGTGCGGTACTCCACCCTCCGCCCGCCCGCCGCCGCCTCCTCCACCTCCCGCCGCCGTCGTCGCCCCTCTTCCCCTCCCTTGACGTGGTCGCTCAGGTCGCCCGCGGCCGTCAGGAACGGCGCCCGCCGGTACTCGTCGCCGCAGTCCCCCGGTATGTCCGCCAGCGCCCCCTGCGCCTCGGCGATGGCCGCCCTGTCCTCGTCGTCCAGCGCGAGCCCAAACGCCGCCAGAATGCCGGCCGTGTGCCTGCCGCTCTCCTCCGACAGCCTCGCCCCGACGATGACGGCCTTCACGACGGAGATGTCCAGCACCCACCTCGTCGCCACCGCCGCGACCGGCACCCCGTGCTTCTCCGCGACGGCCGCCACGGCCTTGAGCACGCCCTGGAACGCCGCCCACCCGCCGGCGGCGCGGATGAAGCGCAGGTACTTCCTCAGGCTCCAGTTCAGCAGCTCCTCCTCCTCGGCGCCCGTCGGCTCCGGCGCGCCGACCCATTTCTCGCCGAGGAAGCCGCCCAGCAGCGTCCCGTACGCCAGCACCCCGACGCCGCGCCGCGCGCACACCCCGGCCATGCGGCCCCTGACCAGCCGACGGTCGACCACGGAGCACGACACCTGGTTCGTCGCGATGTCGTAGCCCGAGTCCAGCAGCAGCTCCAGGTGCGCCGCGTCCACGTTGGTCACGCCCACGAGCGAGATCTTGCCCTGCCGCCGGAGGGCGCCCAGGTGCGCGAGGTTGCAGAGGTACGTGTCGTCGCCGTAGTCCCAGACGTGGTACTGCATGAGCGCCACCCGCTCCTGCGCCATCCTCCGAAGCGCGAGGTCCACGGCCGCCTCCGCCGTCGCGAAGGACCTGTCGCCGTTCTCGGGCGGGCACCACTTGGTGAAGGCCGCGACGTGCCGCCGCCGCGGCGGGGAGGTGCTGTTGTGGTGCCCGACGACGAGCTCTGCGGGGCCGTAGTGGTCCGCCATGTCGAAGCCGTCGAGGCCGGCGTCGATCCTGGGGCCCGGGTCAGCAAAGAATTCTCTACGTGTCTGGCCGGCGAGACGTCTCACAGCGGGCCCATGCCCTCCGCGGCGGCGGCGACGTCGACGTCACCGTCGTGCCCGCCGGCGAGCTGCCAGAGGCCGTTGAGTATGCGGGGTATCTCGATCGACCCCGCGATGGTCGTGCGCTCGACCCTGGGCGGGACTGTCGAGGCCATGATGGTTTGGGGCAAATCTGATGACGGACACAAGTGTGCGTTCGGGGGGGAGGGGGGGGGGGGG
>MU846277.1:11036-50648 GCA_030867225.1 Colletotrichum caudatum
GGGGGGTTTCTTAATCTTTTTTTTTCTTTCTTTTTTTTTTCTCTCATTCAGAACAGGAATACGGTGTGTTGTGAAGGGATGGGATTGTCCCGTCCGAAACCTTGACGCAGCAGCAAGTCTATCTATATACGTTCCGTCGGCTTAACAATTACTGGCCCGACATCGGGAGACCTCGGCAATAGCTATCCCATCCCATCCCACGTTTTGGGAGCGACGCACAGTATTACTTGCGCGCAGCAATGGCGAGCCAGCCTCCTACAAAGAATCGCAGTAAGAACCTCCCGAGCTCGATGCAATTGTCATGTTTCATAGATACAAAGACCACCCACCCGACCTCTCATGCTTGATCAGACGTTTGAAGCGACCGCTGAACATCACACTCGCTAACAAATACAGACCCATCATACCAGCGTCTTCGCACCTCATCGAGACCGGGCGTACCTCTCGGGGAACTGTCCTTGGACATCAGCCAACACCTGAATGGCGGTGAGCCTCGCCTGTCGATCACGCGTTAGCCAGGCCGAGTTGGATTGAAAAAGAACACAGTCTCCTTCAAAAGGGGGGGGTAACTCACGCTCGCGCGGCAGGTTACGAGTCCCCAGCCAGAAAAGTAGAAGTTGGGATCTGCCACGGCCGTCAGCCAGAATGTCATCCGATGCACGATGAGACAAAAGAATAAGAAATAAAAAGGAAGATGAGAGGGAGGCAAAAAAACAACCACAAAAATACTCACGTCCGGAAAACGTCGTCATCCCGGGCAACTCGCCCTCCCCGTCCAACCCGTTCTGGTTGACGTTGATCAGCTTGTCGGCCGTGTCGGCGTCCACGAACCCCTTCTCCCTGTACCGCGTCGGCAGGTCCATGACCTCGTACCCCGTCGCCAGCACCACCCCGTCCGCCTCCACGACCCTCTCCCGCCCCGTCTGCCGGTCGACGACGACGAGCCCCTGCTCGACGAACCCCCTCGCCTCCCCGCGCTCCACCCTGATCCGCCCCTCGAGCACCAGGTCGAACGTCCGCGGGTGGTCCGCGTAGAACGCCCGCCCCTTCTCCTCGTACAGCCGCGAGATCAGGCACGGGTCCCGGTCGAGCATGTACCCGGCCGCCTCGAGCGCGCGGTTCCGCTCCTCGGCCGCCGCGATGAGCGCCCCGAACCCCGCCCGAGACACGTCCCGCAGCACCCCGAGCGGCGTCGCCCCCTCCAGGAAGTCCGCCGCGTCGACCGGCGTGCCCCCGCGGTACCGCCCCGCGAGGAGCGGCACCACGCGGTCAAAGTCGAGCAGCACCGTCGGCCCGCGCTGCAGCAGCGCCACGCTCGCGACCTGCCCGTCCCGGGCCAGCGTCGCCGCCACGTCGTGCGCCGAGTTGCCCGCCCCCACCACCACCACCCGCCGGCCCCGGTACGCCTCCGGGTTTCGGTACGCCGCCGTGTGCTGCACCGGGCCCGCGAACGCCTCCCGCCCCGGCAGCGCCGGCACCCGCGGGTTCTGGTCCGTCACCGCGAGCCCCGTCGAGACCACCACGTTCCTCGCCCGCAGCCGCGTCGCCCCCCCCGTCGCGACGTCCACCGCCGTCACCGTCCACAGCCTCTCCCCTTGGTCCCACGTGTTGCTGACGACCTCGACCCCGGCAAAGTACGGCAGCCGCAGCCGCTCCACCGCCGAGGAGTAGTACCGCGTCAGGTCCCGCCCCGAAAGGTAATCAGGGTACCCCTCGCCCTCGGGCACGGGGAACAGCGGCAGCTGGATCATGGACGACGGGTGGTGCAGCGCGACGCCCTCGTACCGCTTGGTCGACCAGTTCCCGCCCGCGCGCGCCTCCATGTCGAACACGGCGACCTCGGCCCCCGCCGCGTCGAGCCGGATCGCGTTGGCGATGCCGTTGCAGCTGCCGCCCACCACCACCGCGTCCAGCACCGCGCCCTCCTCCACCCGCGGCAGGCCCTGCGCCTCGGGCCGTCCGCGCTGGTCGGCGCCGATGATTCCCGACGACGACGACGACAAGGTCCGCGGCAGCGGGCCGAACGGCCTGTCCTCGAGCTCCACCGCCGCCGTCGCGAGCACGTACACGCGCCACCCGCCCGGCGCCTCGGCGTCCGGCACGAGCTTCGCCTGCCCGATGCACCGGCACGCCGGCGCCTCGGTACGGAACGAGAACGGCACGTCCAGGGTGCCCAGCTCGGGGCTGGCGCGCACCCACGCCGCGGCGCCGAGGGCCACGCGGTCCCACCCGTCCCCGTTCCCGTTCCCGTCCCCGTCCGTGGGGGAGAACCCGGAGGGCCGGCGGCGGGGCGCCAGCGCGCGCCAGGCGTCGACGACGGCCGCGCGCGTGTGCAGCGTGCGCTTGTCAAAGGTGAGCGTGAGGCTGTCGCGCCAGAAGCACCGGTCGGCCAGGAGCGCCCCGAAGGCGTCCCAGTCGCCGTCGCCGTCGCCGCCGACGGCCGCGGCGAGGCGCGCGAGGAAGCCGGCGGCGATGGCGGGGGCGTCGAGCGCGTCCTCGCCCTCGAAGGGCGGCACCGAGGGGATCCAGGAGGGCAGGTCGCGGACCGGGACGCGGTCGCTGTCGCGGGGCGCTGGTTTCACCGCCATGGCTGTGTGTATGTGTATGTGTATGTGTATGTGCGTGTGTGTGTTTTTGTGTGTGTGTCTGTATCCAGGGTGACGGAGATGGAAAAGAGTTGCTTGCCCGGCTCTTCGGAATTCGTTTGGGGCCAGAGGGCGGCCGGCTGCCCCCTTTTTAAACGTCCACGCCGCCTCGTCTCGCGTTCCTCGACGCCGGACTCGTTCGCGTCATCCCGCATGCACGGCGTGACGGCGACGGAAAAGAGAGCGAACGTCCACTGGGACGCGAAACACCACCCGGGGTTGCGTGTCCCCGGCGCTTCCTTGGCGCAGCTCATCACTCATCTCGGAGTGATCGAACGTGACAAGCTCACTCCTGCCCGCGTCTTGTGCGACTGCGACCATGGCCAAGGAGCCTATGGATTCGACCCGGTCGTTGGATGCTCGTCCGGCTTACCAGAAAGACGGAGGAAGGGGGGCATTAGACCCCTCCCCCCCCCCCTCCTTCTGTCCAGTGATGCGCGTGATGCTGTTTTCTCTGCACGACATTCCTCCCAAAAGGTCGCCCCCCTCCCCCCCCCCCCCTGGCAATTGACACACACAAGCAGCTGCAGTCCGTCAGCAATGGTGCCTTGGCAGACGGGATCCGTCCTAGCACCCCACGGGTCGTGCCGCCGTGGGGGTGTTCCTCCGCAAACTCCGAAAGCCGCCGCCCGTCCGTCCGCCCGTCGGTCGTTTACATCCCCCCAAACTCCGCAGCGTGTGTCTCACGCGCTCTCGTCGCATCGGGGATTCGAAAAGAAATGAGGGAAGAATGGAAAGAAGAAAAAAAACCTCCGGCCTGCCCGCATTCTGCCGAACCCCCCTCCCCTCCTCTCGCATGAATCCCTTTCGCCCTCCAGCTTTCTCTGGAGCCCGGAGATAGCGCTGATTCCGCCGCCACACACCCGTTGAAAAACGCCCCCCCGGTTCCCCCGGCCGGCGTCCGAATCCCTTCCTCCCTCCTACCTGCCTAATTCACTCTTCACTCCATCCTTTGCGTTGAATTGCGACAAGAGGGGGGGGGGGAGGGTGAGATGGAATGTGTGCCAGGTCGAACCCGGGGTGAGAGAGAAGGGTGCGCCTGTTCAACTCCTAGCACCCCCTTTGTGCATTCGCGTTGTGGTGGACGTACGTATGCGTCCTCACATCAGTCACCATGGGCCGGGCCAACCGCGCGAGTGAATAACGTCAAGAATCTCTTTTTGCCACTGACTGCTCATCTACCTTGCCCACCAAACGCCGCTGCCACCCCGGGCCAGAGAGAGTGAACCAAGTATGCCCACTCGTGCAATAAAAAAACGTGTGTGTCCACGAAGAAATAAAACTAATATCCATCATACGCCGCCCTCATGCCGTCGTGTCGTAACCGCCAGGTGGAAGGGGGGAAAGGAGGGCAGAGACTTGCAACGTAACAACAAGTCGTCGAGAACCAGTCCATCCTCACACTAGCCGGCTTGTGAACAAACAATGTTGATGAGTCGAGGCCTGTTTCCCCAGACTCTTCTCTCCATTTCTCTCTCTCTCTCCATCCGTTTCATTGGATCCCCCTAACCCCCGCCCCCCCTCCCGTTGCAATGACAAAGTACCGAAATATATATACTCCACGCACTTCCAAAGAACTGCAACAAAGGCGAACAACAATGAGCCGGCAGGTGGTAAAGGCGCATCCGCCGAGGTATCTTTCATCATTAAAAGTCAAAACAGTACGCCGTTTATACGCCGGGCCGTGTCCGCGCTGTGTGTGTGTGTGTGTGTGTGTGTGTGTGTGTGTGTGTGTGTGTGTGTGTGTGTGTGTGTGTGTGTGTGTGTTTGTGTGTTTGTACACACGCCCTCTCAGGCATCGAAGCCGGGCTTGATCGTCCAGGAGCCGGCGTGCCCTTTACCGCCGACCTTCTCGGCGACCGCCGCGATGGCCTCCTTGATCTCGTTGCGCGAGATCTTGGCGTGGGCGAGGGCGACGTACGAGAGATCAATCAGGCCGCCCTTGGCGATCTTTGGATTCGCCTCAATGACCTTCTTGAGCTCCTGGAGGTTGTTGTTCTCCAGCATCTTCTTCGGCAGCGACTGCACGCCGCCGCCGCCGCCAGCAACCTTGGGACTGATGATGGCCTTGAAAGCGTCAGACGGCTTCTGCGAGTCTGCTGCTGCTGCTGCTGCTGCTGCTGCTGCTGCGGCCTTGTCCTTGGGCGGCTGGCCGGCCGACTTGGGCTTGGGCTTGGGCCTGGGCTCGGGCTCCCAGTACTTGGTGGAGAAGGGGTCAATTCCAGAATGGTTGTCGAGGGTTTCTTTCAAGCAAGTGTTAACGCGACTGTAAGAGCGGGATATGGGATTGGGCTTACCCAGAATGAACTCCATCCTGTGCTGGTACACGGTGCGGTTGGGGCCCACGCGTTTCCGGTCCTCCCAGCAGAGTCCTGTGCTTTCGGGTTCGAGGCCGTTGGCGCTCACGAAGCGGGCGGGGCCGTTGTCGTCCGAGTCGTCGAGGAAGCCGTCCATGTCGCCGTCGCCGTCGTCGAGATCCTCGTCGTCTTCGTCGTCCATGTCGACGTCCTCGCCCTCGCTCTCCCATTCGGCTTCCGAGTCGTGTTCGTAGTTGAGGGGCAGCTGGTCGCGGAGTGTCGGCTTCCGGGCGAGTCGTCGCATGCCGGATTTGCCTGCTTGGTAAGGTTTGAGAGTGACGGTGCCCCTGTAAGGAGGACGCACGTCCTGGTAGAATCTGAGGTGCTTGATGGGAATGTGTCTCATCGCATCCGCGGCCTCCTTGACGGCGGCTTTCTTGTCCTCCTCGCTGATACCCTGGGCGTGTTGCGTGAGCTTCTGCATCTTCTCCATGGTATAACAGACGGGTGGGTAAATTCTGCCGCGCTCCACGGGGCGGCAGGGGAGCTGGAAGATGTCGATGGGGTCGAACTTGCCCACTTGGGCCGGTTCGCGTTTGCCGTCGAGGTACTCTTCCAAGATGTTGGTCTTGGCCTCATGCGTCTCCTGGTCCATCTGGAAGGGGTTTTTGGCCAAGCGAACGGTGCTGTGGACGTAAAAGGGCTTGAACAGCTTCTCGTACTGGGACTCTTGCTCCTTCTTGACGGCCGGTGGTGCCGGGTCTGGCGTGGCAGCGGCTTTGGCAGGGCTCTCGGTCTTGACGTTGGCTGCCGCGGGATCCTTCTTGGGCGTGGCAGGTAGCTTGAAAAAGGACGAGAGCTTCGGCTGAGCACGCGCCTTCTTGTCCTTCTCCTCCTGCACCTTGCGTTCTTCTTCTTCCTTTTTGCGGCGCTTTTCGTCCAGCCTTGCCTGCTTCTCGGCGTCGGCCTTGGCCTTTTCGGCCTGCTTGGCCTCCTTCTTCTCCTCGCGCTCCTTCTTCTTTTGAGCCTTTTCCTTTTCTTCGGCCTCCTTCTCGGCAGCGGTGCGGCGCTTCCGCTTGGCGGAGGACTGGTTAGCGGAAGGCGAGGGGTTTGAGGCGGAAGGGTTTGATGAGGAGAGGTTGGCGTCGGGCGTCGGCTTCAGAGAAAATGGGATGCTGGTGGTGGGTGTGGGATTGGGGGATGGCGAGTTGCGAGGTGGTGTGATGGTGCCCAGGTCGGACAGCGAGCCTGGGCTGCTCAGCGGCGACATGGAGCCGCGGTCGCGTATCTGAGGGGCGGGGGAGACAGCTGGGGAGAGTGTCAGTGATGAGACGGTCAGAAATGCGTAGCCGCACGATGGGCAGGACAGGCAGTGTGTACCTCTGACGGGCTGGACGACGTCTTCTGTGGCGTGGTGCTTGACGCCGGCGGCCAGGCCGCGGTGGTCCACGGTGACCTGATCGCTCGAGAAGTCGTCGTGGCTTCTCTTCAGACCGCTGGCCTCCATGTCGGACTCTCGCTGTATGTTGGTAGACATGGCGAATAGAGGCATCGGACGCCGGGTTGCCGCAGCGCTTGCGACCGTGTGTACGAAGGTGGCCGTGGGATGGTTGGGGTTTGGTCGTGATCGAGGTCGACGTCGGGTGTTGTCAACAGGGTGAAGAGGCAGGCGTTGACTGGATTAAGCAGTCTCAAAGAAAGGTGTCCGAACAGGACGGAATGGAGAGAGGAACGGTCTACCGGCTGCGGGACAAGGGGCTCCTGTCCTGTGGTCGCGAGATGAATCCAGCAAGCCGTTGGGGGGTCTCGGCGGTGAATCGAATTGGCCGGATGGATAAAGTGGGAAAGTCGAGGTTGAAAGGTTGGAGTCGGACGCGACGGACGCGTAAATTTGGCGTCGGGTCGGGGGGTCGTGTTGGTCAGGGCCCTCCAGGGGTCGCAGAAGGAAGGAGATTAGGGGGGTGGGGGGGGGGGGGCACTCGCTAAATTGGTCAACTATTACGGACACTCGTCCACGGTACCTTCAGCACCCGTCGGCTTATATAACACAGCCGTACCAACACACACCCGTTTCTTCTCATTGAGATTTGAAACAACGCATTTGATCCATCAAGAAACCGACGAGAAAACAAAGAGCCTGCCTCTTGGGTCCGTTCTTCCACCGTCGGGTGCGGTGCACAGAGGTGCTGTTCAAAAGTCTATAGGCATGTACATCTGTTTGCTGCGAGGCTATGCTGCTCTGCTAGTCCAGTCCAGTTGAGTTGAGTTGAGTTGAGTCGCGAACAAAGCCCGTATACCCGGGACGACGCGACCCCACCAAGAGGGACGCGTTGAGTTGAGTTGAGTTGAGCGTTGCCGATAAGATTAAGTGGCTTGATTAGCTAAGCTGAGTGGACAAGGGAGCAGCCGCTTCCATCTGTGGCTGATGCAGGTGGGTACCTATCTGATCGTGGCTGGAGCTTTCGTGGCCGAGAGCTGCAAAGGGGTGGGCTCACTGTCGCTACGTACACACTCCCACGTGACTTTGTATGCCTCACCAGCCTCACCCGGCCGGTCGGCGTGAACATGACAGAAACATCGAGCCCCCCCCCCCCCCGCTAGGTCGTGGGGTTCAACCGGGTCTTGGGTCAGAATGCTGCGTCATGATGCCATCAAGGTAAGCGGTCCTACCCCCACCCATCACTCTCTCTCTATTTCTATCTCTCTCTCTCTCGGGGCGAGCAAGCGATGGTGTTGATGATGTTCTTTCTCCTCTCTAACTACCAAGGCCGAACAACAAAAAAACTAGGGGTCTTGCTTGGGTGGTCCCCTTTTTTCTCTTCCCTTTTTTCTTTACCTTTTTTTTTTTTTTTTTTTTTTTACCCGAACACGAATTGATCGACACCGACCGACCAGGGAAAAGGGACCCATCCATCCGCCCCAATCCCCGTTTTCCCGACTGCCTTTCGATGGTGTCATCGGCCAAGAGAGGGAAAGAGAGAAGGCGAGAGTTCAAAAGAGGGGACGAGAAACCTTGCACAACTGACAGGCGCCCTGGTCTGTCTCGTTGAGGCAGTGATGTTCGTTTCTTCCCCCCCATCTGCCCCCCCCCTCTCCGCCAGACGACGTGCAGCGGTTGGCACGGCAAAGAAGACAGGCGAGAGAGAGAGAGAGAGAGAGAGAAAGGCAAGCAAGAGATGCAGAAGCGAAAAGGAATCAATGCCAAGGACCATCTGCCGGGGGGGCGGGCCTGCAGAGTCGCTCACTTTCCCGAACAGGGCCGGTTGGTCATCTCGGAAGCGCCTCGCCTCGTCCTCTCGGAACAGCGGACAGGACCTATCCAACGCAGGTCCGGAGAGAAGGAGAGGACCGGAATTCACGCCAATATCCGGTCTCGACTCGTGTGTCTTTTTCTTTCTTCCAGACTTTAGATCTCGGAGCACGAAGAAAAAGAGGGAAGAAAAAAAGTCAATTCGGGTTATGGGTGATGCTTGATGCCGGGCCGATTTTTTTTTTTTTTTTTTTTCATTTTTTGAAAAAAATAAAATAAATTAAAAACTCCAACCCCCGACGTTCGGTGCCGAAGACGGGGAACAAGAACATGTCTTTGGCGAAAGTAAAAAAGAAAATAGAGAGAGTTTTACGGAACGGGGCCAACCCGAGATCGAACGGAAACATGGGACAGACAGACAGACAGACACATGGCAGTGGCATGTGTCAGCGACAAAACACAATCCCCCCCCCCTCACCCCCTCCCAACACGGCGAGCGTTTGGAACGATTCGATACCTACCTATCTGAACCATGAGACTCATGACTGACTGACTGACTGACTGACAGTTTGTCTGGATGACACCTCGGGGAAAGGGTCCCTGACCCGGGGACGAGAACGGGGGTGGGTAGAGAGAGGGCGCGAGGTTTCAAAGTCCTCTTTTGGACGATCAAATCTCGTGTACTTTTTTCTTTTCTTTCAAAAAATGGAAGCAAGTACGGATTATACCGGCAAAGCACATCGTAAACTCATCCATCCGTCCACTCACTTACCTGCCCATCCGTCCATTGCTGGTTTGGTATTTACTACACGGCCGCTCGTGAGGTGCAGTTCCAGTTAGTTCGCGCCAGCAGTCAGGCGCCGCAAGCGGGCTCACCACATGCCTCCTCCCGCAAAGGACAGACAGAGAGAGGGAGAGAGAGAGAGAGAGAGACGCGGGGCGTGGAGCAATAGAGCAATCTCACCTCTCGCCCCGTGTGAGACAAGGCGGCATAGCAAAGCATGGCATGCCTCTGGTCAAGCTGGGCAAGCATAGCTGAAGGGGCCTTGGGCATACATATATTACACAACGGAAAAAAAAAAAAAAAAACATGCTCTGATGATCACGTTCTCGGCCAGAGTCAATCAAGGTTGTGGGGTCAGGAGGGTTTTGGAACCGCGGAATGCCTAGGAATGGGCTCTTCATATTCGAGCATTTCGAACTCGTCCTGTCTCAGTTCCTAGCTCTGTCTTTCCCTCTGTCTCTCTCTCCGTCTCTCTTTCGCTCTTCAATTGGTATCATCCTCCCCTCTCCCTAGCCTGTTCTCTTTTCTTCGTCTTCCCACACCCCTCCCCAACCAGCGGAATGTCGTCGGCCGTGCCGCATGCTCGTCCATTTTCCCCCTTTGAGGTATTATTTTGTCTTGCCCGCAAATTAAACAAAACACGGGCCTGAGAAAACGGTCCCGGTGTGTGGAGAGATTCACAAACCCGCATAGAACGCGGAAAAGAAAGAAAGAAAAAAAACACTATGGGGGGGAACGAAACAGAAACAACGAGCCAGGGGAAAAGGGGAGGAGAAAACAACCCCGTAAGGTAGCGATCGTAGAGCGAACAGGCAGAGGGGAAATCATTGTTCCAAGCAGAAAACAAGAAAGAAAGAAATACCCAAAACACCCATCCTGGCAACTTCCGGAGAAGAACACCCTTCATGCGTATGTGTGTGTGTGTGGTGTCATCTTGGGGCTGGCCTTGTGTTGTGGTATCATCCCGCCGCCTAGTAAGATATAAAAGAAAGAACGCCGTAGTGATGCAAGTTTGTGGGGGGAAACAATGGAGGGAAACCCAAACGCCTCCTCCTAACGACCGTGTATGCCTCGGGAAGTAAAAGGCGCGTCTGTCGTACAGATGATGACGACGATGAAACGTAACAAAAATGGATATCAAGTTCGAGCCGAGCGACTTTGGTTTTCGAGACCGGCCGGGGCCTCTCTCTCTCTCTCTCTCTTTTTCTTTCTCGTCCTCTCCGTGTCAGTTTTCCGCGCCGCCTTAGTCGGGGTTGGCAATGTAGAGACGGCCACCGGTGAGGGTCGTGGTACGCTCGTCGACGCTGCCCCTCCTACGGAGGTCGTCGGCGCCCTTGACGCTCTTCTCGCGGGTGACGGTGGAGTGCATGAGCGAGTTGCTCGCCAGCCTCGCGGTCTTGTTGCCCAGCTCGCCCAGGTTGTCGGCGCGCTCGCCGCTGCTGCTGCTGCCGGAACCGGCCGTCATGGCCCTGCCGCTGGCGGCGTCGCCGAGGGTGGGGTCGCCGCCGCCGCCGGGCGTCTCCTCGACAAGGCTGCGGCTCCTCTCGGGGGTGTCGGTGGGGCTCCAGCGTCGGCTGGGACCACCACCGCCGCCGCCGCCGCCCGAGGAGCGGTAGCCGAGGCCGCGGCGGCTGGCTGTGCTGCTGCGGCCGCTGCTGCCGGTGCGGCGGTGGTGCAGGCGGGGGTCGTCGTCTTCGCTGCTCTCGGCCTCGACCTCGGTGGCGCTCAGGCGCATGGGGACGCCGCCGACGCCGACGTGGTGGTCGCCGGGGGCGTAGCCGACGACGGCGGGCTTGCCGTGGTGGCGGATCTTGGCGGCGACCTTGCCGGTGGCGCTGATGCCGGTGTTTGTGCGGGCGGCGGAGGCGGAGAGGCCGGAGGCGGTGCGCTGCTGGCCGCCGATGACCTCGAGGGTGGCGCGCATCTTGGCGGCGCGCTGCTGGGCGACGAGGCGGGGGTCCTCGTACTGGGCGCGGTCGCACCAGACGGTGGCCTTTTGCTTGCGGAGGAGGGCGACGTATCCGGTGGGCTGAGAGCTGCCGCCGGAGCGGGACGAGATCGAGCGGCGCAGGTCGTTGGTGGGGGACGTGCGGTAGGCGGCAGGGGGGGGCGGGACGCTCGAGGTGGTGCTGAAGGTGTTGACCGAGGGTGAGCGGCGGTTGTGCTGGTGGTGATGGGAGTTTGGGTTGATGTGGGAGAGGTGGTGCATCGGCGTCGGGCTCTGGATGGCGGCGGCGCCGGCGGGGGGGAAGGCGCTGGAGGAGGTGGTGCGTGTGCGGGTGTGGGAGTAGACGGCGGACGAGTCCATGGGCTGCTGCCGCCGGCTCGCCGACGGGTCCAGCATGGCGGGGGTATTATGATGATGTGTTGGCGTATGTGAGGGCGGATGTGTATGTGCGGGCGTCGTGCGATGTGCGGACGGCGGTGGGTATTGGCGTCGGCGTTTGTCGTCTACGACTAGGGGAGAGGAATGGTTCGACCAGGCAGGCAGACCATGTGCTGCTGCTGCTGCTGCAGCTGGCGATGTCGACGTCGACGTCGACGTCGATAGAACCGTAGCGGTAGCCGTCGTGGTGGTGGTGGTGGTGGTTGGTCGTGATGGTCGGGTAGAGAAGAGGAGAGCCTCGTCTGGCGTAGGTCGTCGTCGTGGATGGCGGCCGGTCTGTCTGTCTGTCTGGTTTCCTTCCCGGGCGAGCTGAGCCGAGTTAAGCTAATGCGGGCAGACACGGTGGGATTCAATGTCGTGGGCGGTGGTGCATGAAAAGGACGAGAAAGAGGGAAGAGACTAAATTATAGAGGGAGGAGGAGGTTGTCCGTCGTTCGGTCCCGAGGCTGACGATGTATGTTATATGGGAGAGGGAGGGAGGAGGGCGAACGAACGAAAAAAGTTGGAGATTGGAAGTTGGGCACAGAGAGCATATTATCTGACCAGGCCGTGCCAGGCTAGGTAGGTAGGTAGGTACCTACCTGTACGGCGTGTAGAGAGCGAGAGAGAGGTACGGTGGTACTTACGGCGATCAAGCGAGTAAGTTTGCCGGGCGGGCGAATTGTTGAGGGCTCCCGGGTGCCTTTTTAGCGCTCTGTGTGCTGTGCTGTGCTGTGCTGCAGTGCTGCTGAAGGTGAGTGCTGAGCAGCGCCGGAGAGGCTACGCACTATCTGTGGTGTGGCATGGGAGGGGGTGCAAATAGAATGCAGTACATTATCGAGTGGGTATCCGTAGACAGGGGGGGTGATGGAAGAGGGACAGAGGGACAGAGAGAGAGAGAGAAAGAGAAAGAGGTTCCCGGGGTCGGGAAAGCCGAGAGGGGCCAAGGTTTCCCATGCATAGGTACGAGGGTACGTACCCGCCTACAGTGGTGCAGTACATCTTTACAAGGATACAATCATACAAGGGTACGTAGGTACATGGGTAAGGAGATACGACGGTACGTACATGCCATGTGTGCGTACCTACTTGCTCGCCGATGTACGTACCGCGCCTACCTTGAGGAGCCACCCACTAGAGCGAGAGCCGAGTGAGAGTGAGAGGGTGAGAGAGTGAGTGAAACGAAAGTGAGAGTGAGAGTGAGAGAGAGTAAGAATGACATGACAGACAGCTACACGACACCACACCACACCACACCACACCTGGAGAGGGAAACCTGCCCTGGCCCACGATGCTTGATCGATTGTCCGTCCTGTTGCTTGTTTCGTTTCTGCTTCTTCTGGTCTCCCTCACCTTTTGTTTTGCCCCTCTTCCTTTTCCTTTCTGACCGGGTCGCTCTGACTCAGACATCCGGATATCCCCCATGCATACATGCATGCATGCATGCATGCATTCATACATACGCAGCACTCTCACTCTCAGCCTCTCATCCAGAACACGCATTGTTCAATTGAGCACTAAAAGTCAATCCGTCGGCGGGTGAGTGACGGAACAATGAGCCAAGCCGCCCTGAGCTAAACGGCACACATATCATGGAAGAGCCGGCAACCTACATAGTAATTTGCTACATAATTACTGTACGAATGTGCCCTGGGGACTCCGTGCATATAGATAGATAGATAGATAGATAGATGGGTACTATACCACCTAGTATAGCAGTAGCTCTCTCTCTGTCCAGGACACGGCCATTGTCTGTGCCTTGTTTTATTTTACCCGATCCTCACCTGCAATCGCAATTCTTCGTACGTAGTCTAGTGTACGAATACAGTGCACTCTCCGCTTCCCCTCCTCCCCCCCTTGGCCCTGGCTGCGGCATGCTACCATGATAGTGTACCTGCCACAGGTACTATCCCCCCCCCCTCGACATCGCCCCCTCTCGAGGGATGATGCCGGATGAGGCACGTTTCGTCGATAGTGCAAGGGCCGATGAGGACCCTGGCGGCGGGAAAGTCTGTAGACTGCACTGCATCCCTACTGAGTCTCCGCCGAGAGACGAGACGCGCCCGCCTCTAGGCAAGAAACAAAACAACAAGACACCTAGGCAGGTTCTTCTTTATCTGTCTGGGCCGGGCGTCTTGAGCGATGTTGTTTGTCATGAGTGAGTGAGTGAGTGGGCGGGTGGGGGGGTGACTGTCATGTCTTCTGTAGTGGATGCGCACACCTACCTACCTACCTACATGTGTGTGTGTGTGTGTGTGTGTGCGAGATAAGGTAGGGCAGCGCGCGGTGCTGCTGGCTGCCTGCGGGTCTGAGATGAGAGAGCCCCAGAGAGAGGGAGATGGATGGCCTCACTTATTCCGGCCCTCGGTCCTCAGCGAGGGGCGGACGGCCGCCAAAGGTAGGACCAAGAGGCGGGGGAAGCAAGGAGGGCCTGCAAGCCAAGCTGGAAGCAAACAAGCAACGAGCACGAACGACGACGACGACGATAGACGACGGTCCGGATCAAAAATGGCATCAACAGGTTCATGGATAACGCGCAGAGAACGAGACCGAATTGTGACGACGGCACGCTAGCCCAGCAGCAGCAGCAGCAGCAGCAGCAGCAGCAGCAGCAGGGGTAGGTATGTATGTACACTACGGATACCATGTATGTACTATACTACACACCACATACCACTACGTAGTAGGTATATCACGGCGCCAGTATATGAACTTCCGTCACCGAGCCCATCTCTGGCGCTACGCTGCATCCAAGAGTCCCCACCGAACCGATGCAACTGTCCATCTGTGTGTCTGTTTCTGTTCCTGTTTCTGTTTCTGTTTCCGTATGAGAGACAGACGTACATCGTGGATGGAAAAGACGGAGAGAAAAGAGGGTGAAAGGACAGGAAGAGCTCCAGGACCAGGACCAGGACCAGGACCATACTCGATGCGATCCCGTCCGTACGCACTGCGCGCATCGTCGTAAACTACGCACTTGGACAGACCGACAGGACCGGGGCGGGGCGGGGTGACAAGAGTACAGTACATACCTGTAGTAGTACGGATACAGTCGGTAGGCGACAAGGGGCCCAGTCCAACGTTGCATGCGCCCCGGGTGCAGCTCTCTTCTGCTTTCTGCTTGTTCGCCTGCTTGCGATCTCTCTCTCTCTCTCTCTCTCTCTCTCTCTCTCTCTCTCTCTCAGTGGCTACTCTTCCTCCGTCTCTCCTCCGGCGTCTCTCTCGTCCACTCGCTCGCAGCTCCTCCCACTTCCCTCATCCACATGGACGGACACATGGGCGTGTATGCGGGCATCTGTGTGCGCGCGTGTGTGCTCGCACTCTGCTCCTCCATTGGCCCGCCTTTTCCCTTTCTCTCTTTTACTCTCTCCCTCCGTGGAGCGTCCCTCTTACAGGTACTTTGCCCGGACTCTCACCACCAGCCGTGCATCCATATCGCGTCCATCCTCATAACCTTAACCTTGAGAACCTTCTTCATCTTTCTCCCAGACCCGGCCGGCCTTGACCCAGCCCCCGTCCTGGCCCGAGCTCCCGAGCTGCGTCCCGCGCGCCGGCAGAAGGAAACAAATGTCGCCGTCATGAACCAAATAATAATAATAATAAATTAATAATACTAAAATACACCATGCAGGCAGCCGTCTCTCTCTCTTTCTCTCTCTCTCTCTCTATGGTCCTTGGTCTTCTAGTAGGGGCGAACCCTCACTGTCCGACGTGGAGACCGCTAATCCCGTTCCAAGCGCCGCCGTCTTGGACAAACCACTAACGGCGCTTGCTAATACTGTCATTTACCAGGTTGTGTACCATATCGAAAGAGAGAGAGAGAGGGAGAGAGAGAATAGTGTGCGCTCTGTATCTTCACCCCCCGAATCTCGATCGATCCCTCCCCATGTATTCCACCGAGGAAATCCCACCAACGCGCTACCTCTCGTCGTATACTATCCCCATAACCCTATGCAGCCTCCGTCCCCCCCCCCCGGAACAGGCTCGGGTACGGTACTATTGGCGTGGCATCTCCAGCACACGCGTGGGATAATCGCCGCCGCCGCCGCCGGCTATTGATGTGATGCCTTGATGTCCCTTTCTCTCTGTCTCTCTCTCTCTTTCTTCCCCCACTGCAGTCTCTAGCTCGAAAGGCCGCTCCGTGCTCTGTATCCGTAGTGTGTGGCACAAAACCCGTCCAGACCAGTCCGTAGGCGGCCCAGCACACAGACGTCGTTACCAGAAATCCGGAGCAGACGATCAAACGGGCCCCTTGACAGAGCTAAATCAATCAGCCTGTAGTAGGCATGTTTAGTATAGCATCGCATCGCATCGCATAGCATAGCATGGCATAGCATAGCATGCCGGCTGCTGGTCGGACTAAGTTCCCAGCGGGCCCCCAATGGTTCCGCTGCCGTGTCACCACCAACCCTACTTTACAGGTTTTCTCGTCTTCTTCTTCTTTTTTTCTTTCTTTTTTCAGTTTCCCCTTTTTTCCAGGTTTCCCGGCGCTTGGCGGAGAGGTGTGGCCTCGATCAATCTTGGACGCACATAACGAACCATCCGCCTTTGGGGGGGGGGGGGGGGGGGGAATGCATGTAAATGTACGAAATACCGGAAATATGTCATGATCTCCAGGGCCCTTCTTCCTCGTCCTTGCTCTCTCACTGGTTCCCTTATCCCCCCCTTCGCTTCCGCTGTCGTCCGCCCCGTCCCTTGTTCCTGTGGTGCGAGCTACCTAGTAGTAGTGTAAGGTGTTTTACGTCCAACACCCCTAGTAGCCGCTCAATGGCCTTTGCTCATTCCTCCTCTGCGTTTCCCTGTTTTTTCATGTATTTTTATGAGAGAGGAGGGGTGCGTTGCGTGAGATCGGATCGGCGCGTTATTTAATATTCGGTACGCGTTATTTATTCCCCTCCCTTACGCTTCAGACCCCCCCCCCTTCTGATACCTTGATTTTGGAGATTTTTATCTATTTTTCATGCTTGATCTTTTCTTCTTTTGCCACCATGATACCTAATCCTTCAATGACACTTACATCAACGCACAGGTAATGCGCCTCTCGCTCCCCTTTGGCTCCCCCCTTGTCTCGCCGAAAGCTCCATCTTGCGGGGCCGCAAAAGCTCCATCGACTCTCTGCCCGGCGAGGAAGATCGGGGGCAGCCGGTGGCCCGAGTATACACCGAATGTAACCAACTAAGAGCCCGCTAGCCCACCTCGCAGGGTGTAGAGGAACGAGTCCCCAGGTGTGTGTGTGTGTGTGTGTGTCGGCGACGGTGATGTAAGATGCGGCAATCGCCCGCCCGGGGGGTGTCCTCGTCCATGACAGCAATATGACAAATGACAAACCACCGACGTGTCCTCATCCTGATACTCCCCCTTCACATTTGGTCATCATTAGATACGTCTTGACGAGCAATGATCTGAGGCCTTTAGCCAGGCTCATGTTTGAGTTTAACTTTCCAGTATCGAATGACAAGAGGGGAGGAGGGGGAGGATGCCGAACGAGTCCTTCATGCCGCTCCCCTCCCCCCGTCTGTGTTTTGCATGCATGACAATGCGGAGAGCGAGAGCGAGAGAGAGAGAATGAGATGCCACAGAACCCTTGCCTGCAGCCAAAGAGGCCACTCCCGCCGCCCAACATGTAGCCGTAATGCGTAATGCAAAGCCGGCGCAAGTCGATATTCAGCATCGCAATCGTAGTCACAGTCTTGGCCCCCTCCCCAGCTCCCGAATGCCCGTCTAGTCCGCCCCGAAACGGCATGTCTGTCTGCTCGCTCTATCGCCGACTTCCCCACAAGGGTAGCAATCAAACAAGGGCTTCCTGCGGGCTGGACGGACGGCAGGCCCCCAAGAAGAGCTGGGCGTATCTACGGACACATCGTCAAGCGCGACCTCCTCCCATCCCATCCCATCCCATCCCACCCCGGATATGCATGTCAAGCTCAATAGTCTGGAGGTAGCGGTACAGATCGAGAAGGAGATAAAAAAAACCATGCCCGGTCCATCTCGACGGGCAAACGCAACGCATGCACTCCACAATCCACGGACAGAGAAACCCGCCCGCCGCCTCCTGTGGATATCTCCAACCATTATCTTCCTTTCTGCACGCCCATGCCATGAGCAAGCACACATGGTGAATGGGAAAAGATGCATGTGTGTGTGTGTGTGTGTGGAGTTGTGCCGTGTCGAATCCGGTGAGTATTCGGTGCACGAGTCCGCAGGGGGGGGGGGGGGGGGTGCATACATAGTAGGTATGGAGACGGAGGCGATATGGCATGCTTTGCGAGCTGTTGTGCATGGCTTGGAAGCGATAGAGAGAGAGAGCAGAGGAGAGTACGGACGGACAGAGAGATGATGATTTGGCATACCGTCCGTTCATCCCAGCCCAGCCCGCCAAGCAGCGACCATCCGGCCGTGCTCCGAGAGGTAATCGTCCATCAGCGCCGACGGCAATCCGTTTCCACAAAAAGAACCCTTCCGCGGCCCCCAATCTCCGTCCTATTGGCCTCCTCGGTAGCTTTGATTTGGGTACCACATACAACTTCTAAGGGGCCCGGGGGGCGGGGGGATGGGAAGAGGTCTGACGTCTTGGGAGACTCCGCCTCCCTTTCTCCATCCAAGTAACCGGATCAATATATCAATATCACCCTTTAATTAAGTCCGTTATTTCGTCATTCCAGCCCCAGCAGCAGAGAGAGAGAGAGCTTGCATGCAACCCCCGTTCCAAGGTCTTGCCCACCCAACAAAGTTCAACGTGGCGACTCGCCTGAGGATGATGTACGGGGGGCCGGGGCCGTACCAAACGGCGCGTTCGGTCGGTTCTACAACGTTGCGGCCAGAACATTACGGGATATGGGGAGGCTAGTTAAAGGGGGAGGGGGGAACAGGACCGCAGAGGCGACGGTTCATCCAAGGAAAACACATCGACGCGGCTTCCCGTGGAGGAGGAGGAGGGGGGGGGCCGCCCCATCCGTCCGTAGGGATGCAGCTGTGCCTTTCTCGCAGGCCGCCCCATTGGTCGTGCAATCCCAACCCGGCCGCCATGTCGCCCAACACACGTGGAGGGGGTGATATGGCGCGCCGGAAAGGGGGGAGGGAAAGGAAGCATTGACGCTGACGATAGCGACGGGGTTCCGAAACGCCATGATAATCATCTCTCTGCCCCCCCCCCTCCGGCGGTGACGGCCGGCATTCTGGCCTTGGAATGGAGTGTGATGAGGTCAAGACGAGGTCAAGACAAGGACAACAACCTGGCTTTCCCGAGTGATCATATCATGCGTCCCCTGCGTTGATCCTTTCCCACGTCCAATCCTTTCTCGGCGTCCTTGATGGCAGTAGTTCCTTTCTTCGGGGCAGTGAGGTCACGTAAAAAGACGAAACTCCAAAGTCTCCAGTATCGCCCGATGCTATCAACCCCGAACCGCCGCCCCCTCCCTCCCGCCTTACACAGGAGGGTGAGCCGTCATCGTACCAAAGTCTGAGCCCGTGATATGCGGCGGGACCGGGTGCTTCCAATTCTTTGGCATTGCGTTACGCCTCATTGATACTCGCATACCCCCCCCCCCCACCCCCCTTCCTCCCAAGAGGTCGAGGAACGAGAACGTATGCTCACAGACGCCCACCCCGGCCCCCCCCCCCCCCCCGCAACGGTTCGTCCGCGGCATATCAGGCCGTCGTCAGCCAAGGTCAAGCTGAAGCAAACAACAGCTCCGCGCACCTGTGACCTCTCCCGCCAGTGCACGCCGGCCGAAAGAAAAAGACAAAAAAACAAGTTATGGCGTCGTAGCACGGCAGGTGAGGTCTCACAGACAACAACAACAACAACACCGAACGGGGGGGTGGGGCGAGAGAAAAAGCGTCACCGCCGCCGGGTCACGGCTGCGACCAGATCAGACAAGCTCCGAGACGCAGGGCGGCCCAAGATATATGCTTTCCCTGCATCTCTAGACGGCGAGGCACCTCTCTATCTCTCTCTCTCTCCCCTCCTCGGCCTCGGGGAACGGACCTGGGCTCGAAAGAGATAGAGCGAGAGAGAGGGGGAGGGGGAGAGACGTGGGCGTTATCCTGTCACTACAATCACGGCCTGCGGACGTGAGCCGAATCTGGGGAAGCACTGCATATCCGAGAGGGCGGGCTAGTTAGTTGCCTTTGCGTCGACGATCCATGCGGCCCTGACTGACGCCCACGCGCAGGGCCGACCAGCAACGAACCTCTTCCTTATCTTCTTTTTTTTCTTCTTCTTTTCAAATCCAATCCTCTGGAGCTCTCGAGCTGAACCAAAGCTGAGCTGCAAGTCCGGCGAGACACAACATACCCTGGTGGCTTGGAGGACTGCCTCGAGCCGGGGGGGAAGCATATACGCTGTCCCAGGCCCCGGGGGGGATCCAATGTGGGCAACATGTAGAAACAGGATGTGGCATTCTGGACGAGACAATAAACATTTGTGTATCCGTCCCATGCGCGTGGTACGGACGCTGGCGCGCGCGGAAGAAAGCGTGAGAAACGCCTCCGACAATCCCGCCCCTCCCCCCCCTAACCGCCTCGTTCGTGGAAAGCCACCACGATAGCCTCCTCCCCGGACCCCGGTCACTCTGCAAACGTGCAAGGAACGGCATGCCAACTCCGCCAAAAGACAGCCAAGGGAAGAACCCCCATCCCACATACAGAGAGAGAGAGAGAGAGACATACACAAGCATGAACCCCGAATAAGGCTAAAGCCCCCCCCCCCCCTCGACATATTGGGGCGCGGGGGGGGGGGGGGGGACCATGCCGCTCCTCTTGCTTGTTCTCGTCCAAGCTCCTCTCTCCCTGGACGAGCCGAGCGAAGCACTTGCTGGCGCCGTGGCTGGCTCACTCACTCGTACACCCCTGGGCCGCCGCCATCTAGGCGCTGCCGATTAACAAGCCGTATGTTCCGCCCAGCGAGACCCGGCGTTGGTACGTGACGAGTGCGCCTCGTCTTCGTGTGATCTGTCGGTCTCGTCCGCAACCCCTCCCAGTTATCTGGTCTTGCACATGCAGAGTCACAATGTCATTGACTTTCACCGACGCCGGCACCTCGTTCTCCTGGCCCTACATCTATCGGGCTTCCGTGTGCCACGCCGCCGCCGCTATGCAGGCAGGCAGGCAGGCAGGCAGAGTGAAAGTCTCTGCATTTCACCGCCTCGGTGTGTAAGCGCGCCGCCATCCAATAGTGTCCCCACGACGTTGCATTTGCCGCTTCTTGGACGGGCTGAAGCGGCTGCATATATATCTCAGCGCGGGACTGGGGGCATATCCAAGGTTTGTATGAGCTGCTTCCCCGACCCTGGCTTGCTGGCACGCCTCCCTCTGCCGAAAGCATCCTCGGAACCGGACGGCAGGAGAAAACGTGCAGAGGGCAACAAGAAAAGGAACAGAGTTCTGTCAGGGTGATGGACTATTTTTGCCCTCCTGGATACGACGCACGGGTCGAGAGCCATGCCCGTCCTGCTGGGTCAGGCGACCCCTGGTCCTGAAGTTTAAATCGGCAGAGACATTCGTTCACTTCCACTAGTCCAGCTGCCCCTTGGCAAGGGGAGGAGGAGGAGGAGGTCTCTGCGTGGAACTAGTTCCCCGACGGTGGAAGCGCAGTACGCCAGACCGCCCGCCCCAGCCGAGCTGAGCAGCGACTAGGAAGTAGCTGTACCCTCCGTATGGACTCTGAGCTTGGTGAGCTGAGCTAGACACTATTACATGTAGGAATACAAGTCCCTCCCCGCCCCCCTCCGTGCTCCCGGCCTGGCTTGTCTTTCTGCCAAAACCCGGGACCCCTTGGAGAAAGGCCACCTTCAGCCCCGCATGGCATGGCATGGCATGGCGCGCCGGACGACCAAGGTTGTTATATTATGTATGTACCAGGTACATTGTAGGTCAGATTCGCCTCCAGGAGCTCCGGGAGGTGCCACCTTGACGGCCGGGTCAGGATGAAAACGGCCGCATCGGAAGCCAATCCAATCTCACCCTCCGTCCTGTCACGATATGCCGCACACTCTCACACAGCACGCCGATCTCTGGGCGGTGATGGCGGTCTGAGGACGTGGTTCATCCCGCCCTTCTGCCCGGGCCCAAGAGTCATTGAGACTCGAGAGTCAAGATGGCAATCGGCGCGTCATTGTAGTGTCGAGGGCGGGGGCTCCTGGCTATAGCTGCACGGCGTTATCGCTGGTTGTTTGCCCGTCCATTCCTCGCTTCCCTGGCAAAAGGGCCTCTAAACAAGATTCGCAACCCCCAGACCTTGACGATACCAGAGCGTGATAAAGACCCAGGCGGACCCCCCCGGTCTATACCGTGAGAGACTATAGGATTGGGGCAAAGCAGACAGACTGTTTCGCAACAGCGCGGGTTCCCGATACAGAGAGAGAGTGAGTGTGGGCTTTGGCAGCCGGGTCCCAAACGCCCAGCTGATCCTCGGCGCCAACCGACCGACGACATGACCATGTTCCGTCGCATCTTCGCCCGTCATTTAAAGGCTCACAAGGATCCTAGGGCGGCGGTCCCCCGAGCTCGGCGCGCCGCCGTCTGTTTGCCGCGAATTACAGCGAGCGATCACCATCGTGAGAGATAAAGGGCCCCCCCCCTCCCTTCGTGGTCAGAGGCCCAATCGCCGCATGAATCACCTGGTGTATCCGTATATGGGTGATGTCCCAAGTAAAAGCCCGGGTAACTTGGCCAGCCCCCCCCCTTCTCCTCTCCATGGAACGAGCGGCATAGTCTCGAACGCACGGGGGGTTTTCTGTCTGGCTTTCTTCGTACCTGCGACGAGGACGGCAAGACTGTGTGTGTGTGACAGCAACTCTAATCCTCCCCTCCCCCCCCTCCAGATCCTTCTGATCCTTTTCCCACGGACGGCAAAGGAGAGAGAGGTTGGGAACGGCCGGCCGCCCATTCAATGTTAGCGCAGCCTTCCTCCCCCCCGCCGCCGCACAAACCCGGCCGCCGCGCACGCTGTTTTGGAAGGGGGGAAAAAAGAAGCCCTTTGACCTTTTTGCCTCTGCGTCTTTTGCGTGATGTCCCGCTTCGGAAGGCCGCGTTCCCTCTCACCCACGAGACGGGGCTGGGCGTATGGGATGTGTGTCCAACACACCGTTGGACGCAGGCACACACGCACACACACAGTCGCCTGCAAAACACGAACACAGCTCGATGCAGGTTACATCGCCGACTGGCACCCCTTCCGGGACGCCTGCGAAACATCGCTGGACCGTGCGGTGTCAGTGTCGGGACAAGCGTCAGGAACCCTTTACATTAGTAGAAGCGGATGGATGGACGGATGGATGGCATGGCGTGTTGTGCCTGGCGTTTTGCAGGGTTCGCCATGATCTAAGAGAGGCCCTGCTGACCAGCCCCCCCCTCCCTCCCCCGAATCCTGTGCCTTATTCTCCGGCCCAGGAGCAACGACTACATAGTACGGACCCAAGCGCGTGTTGCTTACTCTGCGTACATGGCAAACTGGGACACATCTCGTGGCCTGTGTAACGGGGCGATGGGATGCGACCGGACACTGCCTCCGGTCTCCTCCGTGCCTCCCATCCAGCATCGTCACCCACCCCGAAGCCTGCTGGCACGCCCGTATGCCCGGATGCGGCAACCGCTTCGTTACCTTTCTGTGTGACCCAGCACACACTGCTCGGCCGATACCGCGGGCTCGGTACTATGCACATGGGCTCATGTGAGCGAATGGCCGCCAAGAGTGGGGGGATGGGGAGGGCTCTTACGCGCAGAGAAACCGGGGCGAGGAACCAGGGAGCCAGATGGATGGATGGATGGATGGATATGGACGGGCTCGATGTCGCGACGGGGACAAAGAAGCTTCAAGTGACTGCGGCAACAATCAGGAACGCCGCCAGCCACGGGGCCTGCCTAACGCAACGGAGGAAATCTTGCTTTCGAGCCAAGCGCGCGCGCGACAATCCTCGATCCTTGAGGCAGCTCCTATCCCTCTGTAGTCTGTAGATAGGCCTTGGGTGGCGAGGTACCATCGAGGCCACCCGTCCATGCCCGTTTCCGATATGGGTTCGGTGAGGGAGGTCGGCGTACATGCTGGCTGGCGTCACATCCTCTCCGAAAAAAAAAAAAAAAAAGGCGTGACATGCCCTCCCCTGCCCGCCGAACCCAAAAGACGCGAATAGCTTCGCTTCCCATTGTAACCCTAGATGGTTTAGGACGGGCCGGTCTGGCAACCCACGCCCCCCCTAGTCCCCGTTGCGCTTGAAAGATGTGCGCGCGCCAGCCAAATCTTGGTTCTCGCCGTTTCGTCCAACTAGGACGGAAACGGTTCCATGCAGTTCCAGTCCTGACACACCTGGACATCGCGCCGGCCCCCCGAAACATCACCACCCCCGGCGTCCCGACCTAGACCCGTTCCTGTCTTTTCGTCCGGATCTTCAAAAGGAAAGAGGGGGAGAAAAAACCTGCTTTCCAGGGAACACATCGAAGAGGTGCGGGTAGCTTTCATTGTAGAAACCTCTGGGGGTTGCGGCTGTCCCCCCCCCCCCCCCCCCCCTCTCACCCTTTCCAAGAGTTTCTATCTCTTGATGTCGGTCAAAGTAAACCAAACCCCGCCGACCGGGGGGGACATGGAGAGCTGGCGCGGTGTACGAGTATGCGTGCTAGCGGCGGTTCCTTTCGGGCGGACAACTCAGGCACAGAAACGCCGATCAGCCATCTACAGTCCGATCTCGTCGAGGCCTGCCGTGTCCACTCCCGGGCCCCGCCACGCATTGCAGATGGAGGGCGGCCCCCCCGTTTCTCATTCTCGGCCGTGGGACCGAACCCTCCCCCGGTCGGGCTGAGGCAGTTTCTGTCTGCTTGAGCTCCCCGAAATGTTCCAAAGAAGCACGGATCCAGCCGTCGTGATCGAAAGTCTTGGACTTGGGGACCAAGTAGGTGGTGCCATCTACGACGCCCACTCCGGACGGGCACCACATTGCTCCCGGCGAGCGCCAATGGGCCCAGATAGACCCCGTCACCTGGGGGACTTTGCTCCGGTGTGAAGATGCGCCGGCCAGCCAGGGCTTCCTCCCGGGGATCACTGTCAATGGGAGGGACTCGGACCTTCACGATGCTTCAATATCCCAAGCCTCTCTGATCCCGGAGGAAGTCCTCCTCTCCTACCCCCGGCCCCCCGCTAGTTTGCCCTACCTGATACGTCTGATTGAGTACCTTCATCCGCGATATCCGGCAGCAAAAAACAAGATGACTGGCATGATGAACCATGGTGCTCCGAGCACACCTCCATCGTCGCGCCGCGAGGATGCAGAGGCACACGTCCAACAAGCAACGCCTCCTTTCTGGTTGGGAGAACCGCGTTTGAAGCTCCCGCCAATACCGAGACATTCAGCGAAGCTCTCTCTGCCCCCCTTTACCTCGCTCCCCACGCCCGGGGGGGAGCTACCCCGCAACGTTGCAACCGTATCGTCAAGCTTCAATTCACTGCAAAAAGGGCAACGTGTGAGATCTGTGCCGCAGAATGCTGACAGAGGGGGGGATTCGCCGAGTATACCGCCGTTGCTTTGTCGTACCACCACTCCCACGATTGCACCGTACATGATGAGCTCGCCCGCCGAATTCCAACGAGAGAATCCCCTTTAGAGTTTCCCTTGCATGCTCATTCGCTCGTCCGAAAATAAACCGGAGGCTGCGACGGGAAAGGGTTGGCTCGCCCTCGCCTAGAGGACCGGCGAATCGCGACCAGGGATCTCGCTTGCGCTGAGAAGCTTCCTCTCGTGTGTGTGTGTGTGTGTGTGTGTGTGTGTGTGTGTGTAAGGACACCCGCCTCCGTCAGTCGAGAAGGCGTTCCGGACCCTTCTTCGATGGGAACCCCCTCCCCTAGCTAGTGGAAGCCGGTAGGGCGATTGGCGAGGTGCCCGTGATGGTTTCCATTGGTATCTAGACCGCCCCGTCAGACCCCATGTCGTCCCATCTATACACACACTCACACAGCTCTGCAAGTCTCCGTCTCATCGGGCGAATCTCATATGCTCCTTCAGGCTAACCTCGAGCACTAGACCCATCCATCCCGCAAACCCAAAGTCCCGCACCCGTCTCACGCCAAAGAAACACCTCGCCTCCTGCTCCGCCCACGGCATCTCACCCCACGTTCCTCAGCCACGCGGCCCCGTCGACCCGTCGCCGGAACGGGAGGCTGCTGCGCCGGAGCGCGGGCGGTGGCCGGCGAAGAAGGACCCCCCCCCCCCGGACGCCGGGTTTCATGACCTACATTCGTTTACGGGTCAACATCGTGGGGCGGGAATGCCGTCCACGTCTCGAAACGAACCGAGCCGCCCGTCCGCCCTCTCGCGATGCCCCGCCATATCTCCCTCTCCCCTCTCGCCTCCTCGTACTTCCAGCGGTCGCAACCAGGTCGACATCTCCCGCTTGTACCAGGGCGGTCCCGGCCTGCGTACGGATGACGTGCTGGCCCAGGCCGACCGCGCGCCAGAGCCTCCGAGTATATCAACTCGCGGACCTCCCTGGGCAGCTTTCCCAAGAAGCCCGTCGCGAGCTGGTCGTCCATCGCGGGGCTCGGTTGCTGGGTGCCGTCGCGGTCGAGGGGGATGGCCCCTCCAGAGGTCCTCGAAGGAGGCGTCGTAGGCTTCGCGACCCGGTCGAGCGAGTCGCTGCTGCTGAGCCTCTTGCCAGTGGTGATGGAGTGGAGGCTCGGCATGACGCTGCCGGGTCGGGCTCGGCATGTCCTGCTCCTGAGCTTGCTCTCTCCAAATGGAACGACGTGCTTGCCAGCGAACGGATGACAAGACGGCTTCGGCCGCGGGTTGGCGACACGCATCGTTGGTAGGGGATCTCTTCCCCCGAGCGAAAGCATAGGCGATGCAGGCAACACCAAGACTGGCCACGGCGAGTGAGATTGGAAAGTTCGGCTTCAAAGGAGGACGATGACATGTCGAATCTGCGCCCAGCTCAGCAAACGGCTGTGAACAGGCATCGCACAGCCCGCCATCCAGAGACGCAGGCAAGCAAACGGCATTGACTGGCAAAGAGTTGCGCCGCGGGGGCTACATCCAAATGTGGCCATGTTTGTTCAATGGGACAGTTCATAAGCCATGATGGATGGTCAATGAGAGGAAAATATTGATTAAAATCCGTATATGGGTATTGGGTCCGGTGCACATCGACCATGAAATCCAAGTGAATCATCTCAACGCCGCGTATCATCATAAGCCAAACACAATAAACGCCCGCTCGTATCTTCCTTCAAGCCCCCGGCATTTCGGTTCAGGGGCATGCAACGAACAGACCAAAAGGCCCCCCCCTTTTTTTTTTACTTCTGCTCAGCCTTGCTCTTGCCGGCACCGAAGAGGCCGCCGACGTAGCCGCCGGCGCCCTTGAGGCCCTCGGTGGTCGTGCCGGCAACGGCCTTGCCGCCGTCGGCGACGCCGCTGCCGGCCTGGTTCAGGGCGCCGGAGCCCGGGACGGCGGTGGGGACGTAGCCGCCCTCCTCGTCCTTGCCCTGGCGCTCGGCGCGGTTGATGCCCTCCTTGGAGGCCAGGTCGCCGACGGGCTGGAGGAGGCCGCCCTTGCCGACCTGGCCGCCGACCAGGTTGTGGACGCCGTCCTGGAGGGTGTCGACTTGTTCGACACCGGTGACCTTGGTCTTGTCCAGGCTATCTAGAGACGGGGGGAGGGGAACGCGTTAGCGAAGGCCTCTTGTTCAAAACTAGCCAGGTACTAGTGCAAAAGGGCCCGGGACGGACGCAAAGACGTTTGGAAAAAGGCACAGCGCGTCTTACCCTTGGTGGCGTAGCTGGCCTTGTTGTCCTTGGTGAACCACTTGAGGTACTGGTCCTCGAGCCAGGGAACCCACTTCTCGTACTGCTGGTTGTAGGTTTGCTTTGCCCACTCTGCCATGGCGAATACTGTTTGGTGGTGGTGATTTGGGGGGAAGATAGAGGTGATGGTTGCTCGATGCTCGAAAAGTTGACCGAGGGGGGTCTGGGATGGATCGACGGGATGAACACGACAAACGGACGGGCAGACGCCAGAGAAGAGGAAGCACCAGCCTGATATAAGCCCCCGTCCGAACTGCGCTGGAAAGCCAGCAAGCACACACGCGCGCACACACACACACACACACGCAGATACACTTCCGTCAGAGTCGTCACTGACGCATCCCTCTCGGCCGCGCGTGTTGCGTACGTGTGGCTGATTATGCTCATGGATACGTCATACCGGTCCGTGATGGACGCTTCGAAACGGGATGCTATAGGCTGCCGCGTTTGATCCAGGCCGCCGGGCTGGACCCCCGTCTGGACCCCTGCGCGGGGGAAGGGGGGGGGGGCAGCATCATCAGGTGCGATGACAAAACAAAAAATCCTGGAAGTTGGCAGCCACAACCAGAGATGCGTCAGTACGCCACGCGCGGGAATCCCAGCACCGTTGGGCGCAAGCGAGCGGCCCTCGGTGGGATTAGGGGAGGGGGGAGGTTTCAGACTGCGGCCTTGGTCGGCTGAGGAGTTGTGGGAGAAGAGCCAAGAGGCAGCAGTCTTGGTGGTTGGACACACCGCTCAGCCTGTGAGTTTCGAGATGGGGCACGTGGGAAAGAGAGAGAGGTTGTGTGTGTGTGTGTGTGTGAGTGTGTGTATGCTACGTGTGCTCCGAATAATACACCAATACTGCGAGAGAGACAAAGTGGGAACGACACCCACCAAAACCGGCCCAGATCTCGATTGCGGGCTACGACGTCATCCCGCTTCAAAGTGGATCCGTGCGGACCGGAATGTGGGGGCATTTCGGCCTGCCGTCCCGTCGGATCCCGGCACCATCCGGGCCCCGGTGCTGGACTTGCGGCATCGCTGGCCGTCGCCGTGTTGTCAAGAGACGGTCTGTCAAAATAGTCGAGACGTTTGGTTTTATCAACTTGGATCGGGCTTCAGTGCAGAAGGGTATCGGTGTCGGCGCGAGAAGACACGTCATGAGTTGACGTGCCCTCGAATTGTCTCTCGGTCTAAACGGGTTTCCAGATGTGGCTATCCTGTGCGCCAATCACAGCAACCCCGGGGGAAATGCGCTGCATGGTTCTGGATCATTGGCAGCCGAATTCACGCCTGTCGAATTGGTCAGATGATCAACCGAATATCTGCTGTATGCTACTTCAAGGGCACACTCGGAGAACGCCGTTATTACCGTGGCCGAACGCGAACAATATCCTTTCTTTTTGCCGTCGAGGGCTTCTGAATTTTTGCCCAGGATAACAGAAGTTCGACTTAGCTTGGCCAGTAGGAGTCCCCACTGGAGCCACGTAGCAGCTGCTGCCCAAGTGCAACCTTGACACCTTTTGCAAGAAGAGAGATGGTGTCACATCTTTTAACCATGAATGGAACTGACATATGCTTTGAGTTAGCTCTGCAATGGTTATTCCTATTTTACCAAGTCAGAAACGTGCTACAAAATGCATCAGTCGCTTATCTTCATGCTCTCAGATGCCCATTACCTACAATACACGCGATATCCGGCTTGTTTTGGTTCCTAATCCTGTGGTAACTCAATTTCAACCGATACGCTGAATCATCCCCCTTCGGCTTTGTCCTATGGACCGTTTGAGCATTGTAAAATTACAAACATTTGCTCATGTATGCTGAAATGGGATAGCAAGGTTGGTTACCGGGCCTCGTGTAAGTGCCCGCCGCAGAACACTTTTATTCCGAGTTCGACTTCTTCTGACACGACATGTATCCCATAGACTAATCTTACTGCGGGGCAGTTCATCATTAGTCAATCCCAAAGTGTAGGCTTCCTGCGCACAACTGTATCTATTTTCTTGCTACGATTTGGTCAACGCCTGTCGTCTCGTGTTCTCCATACGGTCATCAAACAGAAGGATACGGAGCATGTTCCCGTTATTACCTGAGATCCTTGGTGTCTGTCAGCTTCGCAACCCCCACAACGGGTGAAGCGACGATACCTACCAATGTATGACTAGAAACGCCCGCCATCATCTCGCTCCAATCACCGGCGCTGTGAATCGGCCCAAAGCAAGTAAGCCGGGCAGATGTCCTAGTCTTGCAAAACCACGCCAAGTTATAGACCCACTCGCTACACGACGTATGCATGAAAGCCGGCCCCAGCATTCTAGACGAGCCGTACATGAACGAGGAGCACCTTTCCAGTGTGAGCAACAGAAGAAGAAAAAAAGGGGTTGGCCGTCAGCCTCACTAGTCCGTCTCGGGTGGCTCTACTTATAACGAGAAGGCCTTCAACCCATGCCTGACAGTGTGACAACCCCCACAGCTTCAACGGCATTCTCACCCACCGCTCTTCTTCGAGTCTCATTTGCTTGATTCCATTGGATAGTCAGACGAGGAAATTCCGTGGTCTCTGCGGCATTAGTACGATCCAAGGAGGACAAAGTCAACAACCCAACTTCACCCCTTTCGACAAAGTACAAAGATTGCGCATCGGACAAGTTCGAGTTCGGCGGCTCGCTCGGAACCTTGGCGCTTATGATCAGGTTTCCTCTGTTGATGTGGTACATGTGGATTGGCGCGACGTACTACGACGGCCGTATTCCTCTGCCCCGGCCCAACCAGTCAGTCCTGGCCCGAGTCTGGCCATTACCTCGCCCGGCTGGTCTACGAAGGGCGCCTACCCGACCGCCAAGGCCTGGGTGATCTACTGGGTCTTCTTCGTCGGCGAGGCCCTCATGTACTGCTACATGCCTGGTGTGTCCAATCACGGACGCCCCCTTCGACACGAGGGCGGCGAGAGGCCGCCCTACCACTGCTCGGCCTACACCAGCTTCTACGCCACGCTCGCCGTCGCCGCGGTCCTGCACGTCGCCCGGGTACTCCCGCTCTGCGCGCTGGTCGACGAGTTCGGATCTCTCATGACAGTCGCCGTCTTTTCCGGGTTCGTCAACAGTTTCATCGTCTGCTTCCAGGCCCTCGCCCGTGGACGCACCCATCAGCTCACTGGCTACCCGATCTACAACGACTTCTTCATGGGCGCCGAGCTCGACCCGCGGATCGGCATCTCGGACTTCAAGATGTTCTACGAGGTGCGGGTCCCGTGGTTCATGGTCTTTCTCATCACGTGTTCGGTCGCAGCCCGACAATACGCGAGATATGGGCACGTCTTCGGCGAGGTGATGTTCTTGGCCGGCGCGCATTATCTCTACGCCAACGCATGTGCGAAAGCAGAGCAGATGATCATCGCGAGCTGGTAAGTGTCGACCCGGACGTCGCAGAAATCCATCCTGGAGCTGGCTAAACAAATCACGAACCAGGGACATGTACTTTGAGAAACTCGGCTTCCTACTCACCTTCTGGAACGTGGCCGGAGTGCCCTTTACCTACTGCCACTGCGCCTTGTATCTCGCCAACCAACGATCCCTCCGAATACCACTGGAGTCCCTATGCCATGGTCGCACTGACAGTTGCATACATCTTCTTCTAGGATGTGGGACAGCGCCAACGGCCAGAAGAACGCGTTCCGTCACCAGGAGAGGGGCCAGCTGGTCAAGCGCAACACGTTTCCCCAAGTGCCCTTGGCAAGCGATCGAGAGCCCCAAGGTCATTGAAACCGACGCCGGAGACCGCATCATGGTGGACGGCTGGTTCGCAATCGTCCGAAAACCGGACCATGTTCCCGACATGTTCTCCTCCTCCCCGTGGGGCCTGGTCGCCGGGCTCAAGTTGGTCCCTACTTCTCCGTGCTTCAATCTCCGCAATCACTGACAGGATATGTGCAACAGGAGCCCGCCCTTTCCACGGGGTTTTACTTCGTGTTCTTCATGGTTATGATCATTCGCCGTACCGACAGAGACATCAACAGATGCCGGAGAAAGTATGGCGAAGCTTGGAAACAGTACGAGAAGGAAGTTCCTTGCCTTTTTGTTCCTGTAAGTTACACTCGGAACACAGTTTTCGGGCATTAGTTGACGGTTTCCCAGTACATCATATAAGCGAAACCCAACACACATGCCTGACTCGGAAAACGGGATTGACTGAGGAGAGACGACGAGTTTCTCGGAGCAAAGCCTGGCGAATGGAGAATGAACATAGCTAAGCCGCGGCGGCCACTTGGGATTGTATAGATCCTGCCCCCCCCCCCCCCCCCCCCCAAAGATGACATCCAGAGATTGGTGCCCGTTCTTTCTTCCTACTTCCCGGCAGAGCTCACTTTACAAGAGCGGTAGCTTCGAGATTTCGTACTACTGGGAGACGACCTTGGAGCGGTGCGAACCGTCTCACCGAAGCAACGAGGAATCTTGGGAAAATCAGAAAGTAACTTGGATGGTCACGAACGAAATGCAGCCGGGAGGATTTGGCGACTTCCAAACTTCGCTTTCCGTCGAGTAAAAGGCACGAATGGCAACAATAGTAACCAGGTCAAGCGATTATTTCGAGCTCGGTGTTTATCTGCAAGTTCACGCTTCACGTCGGAGGCGCCCAGCCCAGCTCGTCCATCGGCCACTGGATCCACGGCTTGTGGCCCTCGTCCAGCAGCTCCCACGCCTGGGAGATGAGATGCGTCGCCCAGCCCTGGAGCCACCACTGGCTCTCGAGCCTCTTCAGGACGACGCAAAAGTGCGCGTATATCACGACGGCCTCCTGCCTGGCGCCGGGCGTCCTGAGCAGCGGCAGGAACTCGTCGGAGACGAAGTACTTCCAGATGAAGATGTCCACGATGTCCATGCCGCGGCCCCCGCCGTCGTCGTCGTCGTCGTCGCCGCCGCGCAGGGCGAGGGCCATGGGGTACCCCAGCTCGTCGATCGCCAGGTTGTAGATCCGCAGCAGGTCCCCGTCGACGCCGCTGCCGTTCACGCGCTGCCGGAGACGCTCCAACGCCCCCGGCGGCCGGGCGCGCGAGTCGTCGCGCGCGGCGAAGAACCGCTCCTTCGCGTAGGTCAACAGGGGCGTGAGCGGCCCCGCGTAGTCTCTCGAGTTGAGGAGCTTGAGGAGCGAGCAGGCCCCCGACAGGAGGAAAGTCCAATCCGGGAAGGCGGATTCCCAGACGACGACGGATTCTTTGAGATAGCGGCCGGATGCAAGGGCTGGTTTATTTTTGTTTTGTTCCGCCGTCAGCCACTTTGTAGCTACGAGGTGAGGTAGCCCGCGAGGCCTTCATTCACGAATAGGTGGGGGAAGGGGGGAAGGGCGACGACGACGTACCGAAGAAGATGGTCAGAAGTGAAAACAGAAACAGGTTTTCCGCGTTACGCCCGTCCAGACCGCTCATCAGCCCCATCGCCTCCCTGCTGGCCGAGCGGTGGTACAGCAAAGCCTTGGTCACGAGGGCCTCTTTGCGTTCGGGCTGCTGGTGCGCGAGGTGCAGCGCGGAGATGGACAGCAGCGCGCGCATCACGTACTCGCACCCCAGGGCCATGCGCACAACCGAGACCTTCCACATCTGGCGGACCAGGGCGTCTGTCGACAGCGTCGAGCAGACGGAGGTGGCGAAGTTGTGTATGAGTTCCAGGTCGGTGAAGTTGATGTCGTGGTCGACCGGTATCGGTAGCCGCGCCGGCTGCGCAACCCCGCCCGGCGCGTTGGCGGTGCTGTTTGGCGTGCTGTGCGTGGCCGCCGCCGCCGCCGCCGAGCTGCTTTGCAGAAAGTCGCAGTACACCAAGTGCCGGACGCAGTTTTGGCATGCCGGCTTCAGCTCATCGCACTTTGCAGAAACCGAGCGTTAGTCGATGCGACGAAGAAGGCGATGTCGGATAAGACGACATGCGAACGCAGACCGGCCACCAGGTGTGAGGAGGGGCCGTCCGTCGTTGCCGAATGGTTGGCAATGTGCCGGGATGGCGTGCGAGCGGTGTGACGGCGGTTTCATCAGACTGACCTTGATCTTGCGCCTCTTGCAAGTCTGGCACCCGAGTTTAGACTTCCGATGAGGCTTCTTCGAGACGCCGGCGGGCCCTGAGTCATCTGATAGGACGTTCATCGTGTCTGGCGCGGACTCTTCACTCCCTTGCCCGGGAATATTTTCCGGGGGATGTGATCGACCCTTGCTGGGAACGCCGTAGCGTAGCGTAGGGGGGGGAGGCGGCCAGAGCAATCCACTGCCGGCGCACAGCCAGACCAAGTCCTCCGGGATGTTAACGTCAAGGGTCGGGAGAGAGATCTGAACCAGGCCGGAACTGTGGGTAGACGGACGCAAGACCCCGAGGATACGTCGGCGGCTCATACGGTCAGGTGCATGCCGCTGCTAATTTTGATGTCGGCTGAGGGTGATTTCTGAGCCGAATATAGCGCGAGAAACGGCATTGTATAAGACCGATAGGCGGAGCACTCCACCACCCCTGCTTCTCGGATTCCTCGTTTAGCAACCGGGAACCTCGGGAACCAGGCCGAACCTGGGGGGGGGAGTCGGGTCCGGTGACACTAACATCTTTGGCTTCGAGCCGGGAAACCGAAAAAAAAAAAAAGAGAGACAACGAGGAATCGAGAAAGAACCCGAGAAACCCGGGCCGCTCGCCGCTGTCTCGAGGTTACAGTTCACGAACTACAGCTCATCTCAATTATTAGTTTTTCGGCGTATTTGTGGACAAGCGCAGCTGGATACCGGCATTGAAAATCCTAAACTCAATTCATTTCAACAGCGGGATTGCTCAAAGGATTAATACCCGCCCAGTCATTGCCCTTCCCCTCTCCTTCGTTCGTTCTCTACATCTGCTCTCTGAGCAGTGAGAACGGATTGCGGTTAATGGAATGCAAGATGGGATGCAAGCCGATGGTTGTCTACCTAGTCATGGAATGTATTTTACCTCCTAGGAAAAGACGGGTAACAGATGCACCGTGTACAAAAGTCTTCCTACATTGATATGGTGGCATGTATTGCTCCGCCGTCAAGGTCTTGAGTAGTTGGTCGCTTGCGTTCCTATGGCTTACGCCGTCAATGTGCGGTATCCCCATGAAAACATCAAGCAAGGAAACTACACAGTCCAGAAAAAAAAGAGGAAGATAGACCAGGTCAAAGCCGTATAGCACGATAGCTTGTGAACCGACGTCCTTTCAACGGCAAAGGTAGGTTGTCCCATCCGAATAGGCCCAAACTCAAAACGGTTTTGATGGCTATAATCGCTCTAAACCCCCCATTAGCGGCCTAGTGCGCTTCACCCGGTATCCGTACATACGTAATACTATTACGGTACGTAAAACTCAAACGAAATATTATGTGACTGCGATTGGCGACAGTCACGCCTAGTTACGCGTCAAATGGAATGCCTTTCCTCGACATGAAGCCTCGATCAATCCGATTCGCCCTCACTTCCACGGCGGGGCGGACGAAATATACCTTGCACCGGCCCAATCCCATTCTCTGTAGAAACCAAGACGACGTCAATGCTTGAGAGCTTCCTACCGGCAGTGGTATATCCTAGTATAAGAGTGGGCGGACACGTAAGTGAGATGTGAAGCTTGGTTTGGGGCATGGCCGGCCCTGCCGACCTTCAAAGTCGCAGTATACTTCCGGCCTCTTCCATTGGTAGAGTGTTTCCACAAAATAAAGAATGTAGATCATCGGAGACTTAAAGAACCCGGAGAGTTGCTACCGTGTAGTCGTGCGTGCAAAATCTTATATGGGTCGATTGACAGTGGGCATTGGCTTTTGGTCACTGGCATAACTAAGCTCATCACAGACGTTACTTGGGCATTGACCTTGAATGTTGCGCTGTCATTGCGCTTGTCTGGCATCATTGCCTTCGAAAGGTTTATCTTTTCGATACACAAAAGGTGATACCCCGCAGCCGGATCCCTTGGGCGGGGTAGAATCCGCTGTTAGTATGAAGTCGTCAACGTGCAACGCCATCAGGATCAGACTATAGCTTCCTTGTCTTCAGACATCCCAAAGCAGGAGAAGCATATCGATGCCAGCCGAGAAGTGAAGCTATATAGATATACGGGTATCCACCCACATCGAGCCTAGTTGGATTTGACTGGAAAAGCGGACGATAATAGAACACCACGTGTATCTCATTACGACTGGGATCATGAAATCCCCCTTGTTATAAGCCTGAGTTGTTTCTCGGTACGTCTGCCCGCCAACAAACCGTACCAAGATGTCGGGTATGGATGAACTTGAAGAGTGACAACACATATCAGAGAATCAGGGTGTGTGGGGCCGTTTGGTATCACATATCACACCACGAAGGACCAACAAACAGACCCGCCAAAGGAGGCAGTCTAGCCGCCCAAACAGACATGTGGACATGGCATGGCCCCATGCCAGCCCGCCCCTCCAACTGCTGTTCCTGGAAAACAGGTCGCCGTCACCGGGGTTATGTTGCAAATTTTCTGTACGCGGACTGCAGCGAGCCCGCGTGATTGTGTGTAGCCGAGAAGAGGGGTAAACAAGGACCAACAAACCCGGCCCCCCAAAGTGGGTATATCGCCGCGTAGCGAGTCCGCTTCATGTTCTACCACGCGGGTGGTATATATTCCATGTAGCCTGCGGGTTTCTTTGGTATGGAAAACCGCTTTGCGATCCGTTGTTCGAAGTGCTGAAGGTGAAGAATTCGTGCAATGTCTGAGAACCCTACCACGACTGCGGCGACGGGAGCCAGCAGCCCTCCCAACGGTGATGCCGGTGCCACACAGCCCCCTGCGCATGACAACAATGTCATCCTTGCTGTCGACGTGAGATCGCCCTTGACCCATCCTTTGCATTTGTGCTGACCTGTTCTGTCTCTCTTCAGGACATTGATGACGGCTTGTCAGTGAGCAATGTAAGTGCTCATAAGGTTGCAATGGCCTCCATCCAAAAACTGACGACCAGGATCTTAGCAAAGTCTCGCTGGGTCGACCGAGAGTGTATCGAGTTCAATCTATAACTTCCGATTGGAGAATGGACGAACGTATCATGCATACAAGGACGGGAGTAAGTCCATCTACCCGGAATGACGTCGGTAGGCCAAAACGACCCAAGACGAAGCTAACCAACAATAGAATACGTCGGTCCCAATGACGAAAGGGAACTCGATCGACTCAGTGAGTCCTTTTCCTTTATGCCAAAGTCTTTAATGTGCAATGCTGATAGAAACCATGTAGATCTGCAGCACAACATTTTCGTCCGCACATTCGACGGTCGACTTGGAACTGCGCCTCCGAATGAGGAGGGCGCGAAGGTCGGAAGGGTCCTTGATGTGGGCACTGGGACTGGTATCTGGGCCATTGATTTTGGCGACGAGCACCCTGAAGCTGATGTGAGTTAGAATCTGGCGCCAGTGTAGATCACATTATACTGACATCTTGACAGGTTCTTGGCGTCGATCTGTCTCCCGCCTCAGAGACATTGTATGTATCTTCTTGCTTCAACACAACATGTCTGCAATATTCAAGTACTGAACTTCAACTCCTAGTGTGCCCCCGAACGTGCGATTTGAGATTGATGACATTGAAGAACCCTGGACGTTCTCGCATCCTTTCGACTACATTCATAGCCGGCTGATGACCGGCAGCATCACCGACTGGGAAAAACATATCAAAACATGCTTCGAGTGAGGATACATTTCGCCCTCAGTGACTTGCGATGGCTAATTTTGAACCTAGCAACCTGGCTCCTGGGGGTTATCTTGAACTTACCGAAGGGGAAGCCGCCCCACGCTCAGACGACGGCACACTTACCGAAGAAACTTCCCTTCTGAAGGCTGTGCGCCTGTGGTCTGAGGGGCTGGCTGCCCTCGGGTCACCTTTTGGGGACATCAGCCGCCTCGAAGGTGTTATGAAGGACGTTGGGTTTGAAGACGTCCAAGTCAAGCGCTTCAAGTGGCCAACGAACGCTTGGCCCAAGGACCCAAAATACAAGGAACTGGGTCAATGGACATACGAGAACCTTTCTCCTAACTGGGAGGGTTTCCTCATGGCTCCTCTGACTCGAGCACTGGGCTGGACGAAGGAAGAAGTCCTTATCCTCGCGATGGAGGCTCGTAGGGACTGCGGGAACAGAAGTATCCACGCTTATTACCAGATGTAAGACGGAGCCCTTGAATCTTGTGTAAGAAATCATTGCTTACTTCTCTAGGTACTCGATGCACGGAAGAAAGCCCTTCGAAACTGGGGAAGATGAACCCTCGGCCCCTACCGCCACGGCCGATTAACTCATTAATCGTTGATCAGCACGCCAGTACCTGATAGAGATGCACATCTTTGGTCGACTTTGAAAAGCATGAGATACGCTAGCAACGAGAACGAGATAGTCAGGGCAATGAAATCACTTGGTTAAAGGCCCAAACAATTTCGACAGGCAATCTGAGCAGTCTAACCACTCTGCCGCATTCCGTGACCGTACTGGAATTGATTTATTCAACATCAATGCACACGTGAGAAGAAACAGTCAACGAAAAACGCCTTCGCCACGTTTGTGGTGTGCCAAAATGGGTGATCATGGCGGGAAGTGCCAGCTTCGTGACCATGGTAAAACCGGCTCCCGTCGAGCCATGCAGTAAAGTGAGCCCGACAATCTGGAGGGATCGATACCGCGGCTGGTCCACCGTTATCTGGAGTTCTGGACTGCATGCTGCCAAGCGTCGTCGGCTGACGACTCTTCTTCTATCACTGGGTGACCTGCAGAGTGCCCTGCACGAAGAAGACAACGTGCATTGTTTCCCCCCTGTAGAGAAGAGGGGTATCGGGATGAACCAACAGCTGAGTTCCCAAACCGGTCCCATCACCGTGGAGTGAGCCCTGGGTTGTGCTCCGCTCAGTAGGGGTATATATTGACAGGGTGGTTGGCAGGAGAGCGAGCCAACACTCTCTACAACCGGGAAGGAAAATTGAGGCAAGTCGAAAGTGCTTGTCGTACACTCAATCATTAGCAACATGGCGGGCAACCACGTCAGCGCCAGCGAAGCTGGGAACGCAGACACAGCGCAGACCCCTTCTGCTATGGATAGCAATGACATCCTTGCAGCGGACGAGGTATGTACAATTCCTTAGATGGCCAAACTTGGCACACGAACTAACCGAGTTGCTTCTATCCTTGTAGGCCTCGGACGATGGCGCCTCGCTCATCAGTGTAAGAGACCCCAATGTCTGGGCTTCGAACCGCCCCAGATCATGGTGCTGAAACGCCGTCTCTCAGGGAAGCGTTGCTTCGTCGACCGCGAGCGTGACCAGCTCCATCCTCGAGTACCGTCTCGAGAACGGACGCACGTATCACAATCACACAGAAGGAAGTCGGTGCATCTGACACGAGAGGGTTCGGGATGACCTAGGCTGACCAAGGCAGAGTACGCGATGCCCAACGACGAAAGAGAGAACGACAGGCTCGGTACGTCCCCTCACGAACACACCGTGCTCTTTGGCCAGGTGTAGAGAGACTGACCGGGGAGTTGTTGCTTCGACCAGATCTGCAGCACAACCTCATGCTCCTGACCATTGACGACCGGCTCGGGATGGCGCCGCCCAATGACAAGGACTCCAAGGTCGGGCGGGTTCTCGATGTCGGTACCGGCACCGGCATCTGGGCCGTCGACTTCGGCGATGAACACCCCGAGGCCGAGGTGAGCCAAGGGCACCTTGCGCCTCCCGAACGACGTCTTGTTTACCATATCACCATAGGTCATTGGGGTCGATCTATCGGCTGTCCAGCCCGCCTTGTACGGCATCGATTCCTGTATCGTGACGGGAAAGCCGCTGACTTCGCCTTCACTTTGCGTAGCGTCCCGCCCCACGTCTATTTCCAGATCGCCAACGTCGAGGAGGACTGGACCTTCTCCAGGCCCTTTGACTACATCCACAGCCGGCTGATGACGGGCGGCATTCAGAACTGGGACAGATATCTGAAAAAGTGCTTCGAGTGCGTCGGAGACCGCTCGCCAGACACGAGGAACCCGCTGACCCGTACTACCCAGCAACCTCAACCCCGGCGGCTACCTCGAGCTCATCGACGCCGACGGCGTCCCGGTGTCCGACGACGGCACGCTGACAAAGGAGAGCAGCCTCTCGCGGGGCTTCGACCTGCTGGCCGACGCCGCGGCGGCGCTCGGCGTGCCCTTTGAGAAGTTCTCCCGCATGGAGGGCGCCCTGAAGGGGACGGGCTTCGAAGACGTCCGCGTCCAGCGCTTCAAGTGGCCGACCAACAGCTGGCCCAGGGACGCGAAGCACAGGGAGCTCGGCATCTGGAACTACGAGAACGTCGCGCCCAACATCGAGGGCATCTTCATGGCGCCCTACACGCGGGGCCTGGGCTGGACCAAGGAGGAGGTCATGGTGATGGCGATGAACGGCCGCAAGGACTGCGGCGACCGCAGCATCCACGCCTACTTCAACATGTAAGACGGAAAACAAAGAATACGATCATGACAGAGTTGT
>MU846278.1:0-50541 GCA_030867225.1 Colletotrichum caudatum
ATCTCTGATTAGAGCTCCTGTCCTAGTAAATCGCTCAAAAGATAGGCTGATTCCCCTACCCTACTACAATAGAAATCTATGCGATACTGGCCCCTTAACGGTCTATCACAAAGGCTCGTCAAGAACATTTCCATTGCGTCGCAGAAACATGACTGTGTCTTTCTCGATGACAATACCATTTTCGTCCAACTTCGTATCGCGGTTCTCTCCCTCATCACTCCTCGTATTTCGATCAACTCTACAACGAGTCGGAAATAAGACCGACAGACTCGGCGAAGTGACCGGGGCAGGAGAAACAAAGGCAGCAGTCTTACTACCTATTCTCGCAACCGAATTTGTGCAAAAACTCAGGATGGTCAGCAGTCGGTTGAAACCGCATCCATGTGCCAATCGTCACCGAGGTAGAATGCAAACCGTGCCGCTATCAGACAGCCGCATTGCGGCCATTGGCCAGGTTTTTGGGCCTCTATCACACTGCATCGGACCAGAATGACACGGCATTTGAGCATTCAATACCCAAGAGCTTGACCGCGAATTGGGTCGTCGCGTGGGCGTTGCTTGGAACCGAGCTACTGCGATGACTGCAGACGATCCTCGGCAGCGCCTGCGATACGACAATGCCTCGCACCGCTTTCCTCTTGCGCCGTGGTGCGCACTGAGACGATTCACAAAAGGCCCTTTTGGAGGAAAAGGTCTTTGTCATTATCCAAAAGCCGCCGCGCCCTTTTGATGTTGTGTAATTAAGGCTGCTGAAACTTGCCTCTCATCGACCGCCAAACATGGCACCGAGACGTCTCAGCCGCGGCCTTGTAAGTGACGGCCCGGAACCTCATAGTTGCTATGCGCTTCGGGTGAACGAAAACGCGATATTGTGACGACTTTCTTTTAATGTATTTTTTATCAGAGCTACTGCTGCGGCTCCACCAACTTTCTCGGTTGGATCGCCAACGGGCCGGCTTCATCATCCAGATGCCCGTCATCATCCTCTCCCTCGCGGCGTACCTCGACCCGACGTACGTGCCGGAGACTTGGCACATCTTGCTGGTTTTCCAGGCCTTCAACGCCACTTTCACCGCGTACAACATTTTCCTCATGAAGCGTACCGCTTGGATCCACGATATCGGATGTAATGCTTGTTTGTATCGACCAGATTTCCGCAACTTCGCGCCGGGGGCTGACCAAAAAAAAAAACCCCCCCCGAAAAAAACCTCGCAGTCTTCCTATCGCTCGCCGGCTTCTTCGTCATCACCGTCACGTGTCTGGCGCGCTCGGGGCGCAAGCAGGATGACGCCTTCGTCTGGACGGCTTTTATCAACGAGAGCGGGTGGTCTTCGCGCGGGATCGTCTTCCTGACCGGCCTGCTCAACCCCAACTTCATCTACTCGGGCCCCGACGGTGCTATTCATCTGGCGGAAGAGTGCACAAACGCGTCCTCCGCCATACCGAGGGCCCTGGTCTCGACAATCGCCATCGGCTTCGTGTCGGCCTTCACCTTTAGCGTGGCCATGTTGTATAGCTTCGCCGACCTTGAGCCCGTGTTGTCGTCTCCGTAAGACATCAGTCTCGTCTTCCTTCCATGCTGGTTTCTGTGGATACGTCGATATCATCACATGCATACGGCGACCCTGGACCCCGCATTCTCGAGGAGCCGTGCTGATCAACGCGCTCCTCGTCAACTTCCTCCTCGGCTGCGTCTTCCTCGGGTCTTCCACGGCCTTCAACGCCCACGTCGCCACCGGCCTCATCCTCCAGCAGGTCCAGCTTCGCGTTCCCCGCGGCGCTGGCCCTCCATCACCGGTCCGGGGGACCGGCGAATTTCGAGAAAGTGCTGCCGCGGCGGAAGTTCAGGGCTGCCGGGCGTCGTGGGGCTCCTTGCCAATTCTCTGACGGCTGTTCACGGTCTTTTGGCTCTGGTGTTTTACGTCTTCCCAGTGGTTATGCCGGCCTCTGTGTCCAACATGAGTAAGCACCCCCCCCTCGCACCCCTACGCCGCCGAGAGTCCAGGCTGACCCTGCGAAAGATTATGCAATCGTCGTGCTGGGTGTGATGGAGCTCTTTTCAGTGGCAAACCGGTTTGGCTACGCGGATAGGAAATATAAAGGGCCTCGACTTGACTAGGCGCGAGCCACGGAATGAGGCGAGCTCATCTACTCGGAGTCAATGAAAACAAACTCAAAGTCTTCAAACCCATTCTAATCCCACCAAAAAGCCCCACATCGTGTCAGAATACCGAAGCCAAAGGTCTCTCTACTCGAGAATGCTGGTGGTGGCAGGACCTCATTTGTACAGAAGGGTACGGAGACGGCTCTGATGGCCAAAGGAGACGCGGCAAGATGGAAACAAGGACAAGGGGTTCGTGAAAGGGTTTTCTACTCTGCGCCGTGGCAACAGACCTCGTTACAGAGCCCCGCCCGACTCGTATGTCGGAGTAAGCCCTGGTCTGGGTGTAGCAAAATGGCGGCTGATCCTTGGAACCACGGCTCATGGTCTTGTTAGCGAGAGGTCCGGTCCGTAAACAGCAGAAGATTGGGTGTCGCCGTGATGATAGGGGAGCAGGGTGGTGCCGGCTACACGACACGGATTCAGCATAAGCTGCCGCCTCGAGACAGACTCCCAAATGCCAGAGCCAACGTGTTTACGATGTAGCAGCTGAAACGGCATTTAGCACTATCGTCTTACTGCCTAGTTTCGTTCAATCATAACCATGTAAGTGCTTGTTGACTGGCCACGTTTGGCTTCTCGCGCGCCGGAGATGTATGAACAGCACAGCTGAATTTCCCGAGGATTGTCCCCCAACGATGAACAGCATTGACAACTGATGAAAACCAAACCACTGATTGACAGAACTACACTTCGTCTGACGAGATAGACGCCAACACTCACAAATCAAGCATGGGTACAGGCACGGGAACCGTGGGAAACGACATTAGAGCTGCTCCCCCGGGCCCTAGCAACTGTCTAATTGGTCACTGGCGAGACCAAGGTTGCATTCGGGTGAGGGACGGCACACCTGACGTTGGGTAATTAATTATCAAGAGTTCCCGCTCCGGATCAGACTTCAGACGCCTGAACCACCTGGTCATCTCAGGACTGTCAAATTTTGTTGTGGGCTCGTGCACATGAGATGCACCTGGCGTGGTACTGGCGCGGCTCTCGAACAATCTCACCAGGCCGACATCCGAGATGAGCGGTAGATCATGCACACGAGAGCGGATGATGTGGCCGACGTGGCTGCCAATACTACATGTACGTACACCGCCAACCAGTCCGCTTCCCGCGGCGGTTGCTTGTCAATGCAACCAAGGGATGAACACGCAGGGGTGGCCCAGACCGCATGGTGATGGGTTCTGAAATCCCACGGGGGCAATGGTGCGTCTGAAGTCTCTGATCTTCTGAAACGGCAGATCTGAAGACAGGCATCGTCAGCCGTACATCCACTCTCAGCGCGCGCGCATGAGTCTGATCAGAGTCATTCATCCTCTACTGGGTCCTGACAGGAATGGATGCCTTGCCTCAGTTCCAGAGAATGCCCGAACAAAACGGCCCCCGGCTGCCCATGCTCTTTCAGCTCGCAGCTCCCATTACACATCAAGCACGAACATCTGGACTGTGTCTGCCTGCAAAGGTGGGATTGCTGCTGGCAGACCGGGGGTGAAATGCACCACAGGACATGATTCGGCGCGAGATGCCGAAACAGGTCGAGCTTGTTGTCCCCCGCTCACCGTTCCTGGGGTAGCGAAACTCTTTTGAGGTGCAGTTTGTCAGACGCAGGTAAATTGACGGCCCCCTTTTGGTAGATTAACAGCCCACCAGCTACCACCGCTATAACACATAAGAATGACATATTCTATCACGCAACCGTATCCAACTAACTGAATCCTAACCACTAACCCTACATGACTATAAAAGCATATATATCTATAAAAGATACGTAGAGTTAGTGGTTAGGATGGTTAGGGTTTAGGTTAGCATCTGGGTTAGGTGGATTAGTTTATGGAATGGAATATGATATTCCTGTATAACTAACCGGGATAGGCTTAGAAACCGTCAATTTACTCGTGTCCCAGTTTGTCTGCCAGAGGCTCTATGCATTGGGCCGTTCTAGAAATCCGCGGCCCAAGTACGGATACTCTGCAGACTTCCCCCCCTGCGCTAAGCCTTAAAGGAATGAAAAGCAACCCCTTACCCACCGCGACTAAACGGTATCCTCGCGATCCGGAGACCGCAGGAGGCTTTCCATTGGTCTCTCGAGCAGCTAAGCACTTCTGACGTGGGGCGCTTACCAGTATGTCGGTCAAGATAAGCACGTTTTCCACCCCCCCCCTTTTCTCTTCCCCCAACCCCAAACACAACCGCCCTCATCCCTGGCGAAACCTGGCGCACGACAATCTGCGGCTGGGTCTGTCTGATCATCGTGCTCATCCTTTCCTTGACGCCGTCGTGCTGGGCCTGATCTTGTGGATGGCCTGCCGAAATCCGCTCATGATGGGCCGCAACACAGTCGAACACGTGCGGAATGGGCGAGCTATACGGAGTACAGCGAATGATTGACGCAGGGCTCTCCAGGACTCGGTGGTACGCTGGTGGATTCGAGCCAGCCCAGGAAGTGTATGGCGACGACAGCACGTCCCGTCCCCGTCCAGCTTCGCCTCGTGAGCGGTTTGCCTCTGCCCATGAATGGGCAACCCGTTGCGGCAGTACCGTACCTTGGACCCCGGCACATGCCAGACCACTCATTCGGGTTTGCCAGGTTCCTGGACCTGCTAATATCCCCTAGGCCGGTTCAACCGACTCAACTCGTCTCAAGTTGCCTCGCGCGTCTCGGCCCCCCGGCCGCTGACCCCGGAGAAGGGGGCTGTTGGTCTGGACTCCTTGACCATCGCCACACCCAACGGGTAGTGAATGCTGGCCGATCAGCAGACTGTGTGCTCTGGACCGTCCGAAGTTCGCTGACGTGCCGGGGTTGCCTCTGATCATGTTTCTTCTCCGTTCTTTTCCATATAAACCGGACTGGCCTCCTTGCCATCACCAGATCCCTCCTTCTTGCCCATAGCTTCACAACTTCACAAGCAACACTCTCTTCTTTTCCGTTCATTCACTTCAGTACCGAGTTCTGTGAACTCTTCCATTCTTTGCATTGCTTGCAATTGGCCTTTTTTTTTTCAAACTTACATTCTTCTAGCCACTTCTTCCCCCTCCTCAAAGTATACTTTGCCCAACAGCAGACAGAAGACCAGATTTTTGTGTTTTTCCACAATCACTTTTCAAGGTCAAGATGAAGTACCAAACTGTTGCTTTCGCCTCCTCGGCTCTTCTCGGTGTCGTGTCCGGCGCGCCTCAGCACCTCCGCCGCGTTGCCAAGCGCGAGGTCCCCCAGGAGCACTCGCACGAGCTCTTCGTGGTCACCACGCGCGAGTTCCTGGCCAAGAACAACCCGCAGCAGATCGCCGACCCCGTCTTCGGCCTCCTCGGCGACGCCGCGGCCGCAAAGGGCGCCGGCCAGGTCACCAACCTCGCCTGCCTGCAGCAGGCGACGGCCGACCAGGCCTTCACCAACGCCAAGGCGGCCAAGGACATCCGCGGCATGTCCGCCGCGCTCGTCTACCAGGCCATCGAGCGCAACACGGGCGGCGTCGGCGTGGCCAGCGCCGCCTGCACCGACAAGGCCGTGAACCCCGAGATCGCGGCCCTGGCCAAGAAGCACCAGGACCCGGCCTCCGCCGGCGCGGCCGCCAACAACAAGGCCGTCACGCTCGAGCTCGCGAAGCAGCTGGCCTCCGTCGGCGGCGACCCCATGCTCGCCCTCATGAGCGGCACCTTCGCCCCCGGCGACAAGGCCGACACGACCGGCAAGGGCAACTCGTGCGACAACACCGACGACCCCACCGGCTGCATCTTCACCCAGAAGAAGCTCGTTCTCGACGCCACGCCCGACGAGATCACCCAGGCCGTCAAGGGCATCACCCCGACCATCACCGGGGGCACCGGCGAGCTGAAGGCGGCCGACGTCGCCGATATCTCCAACTTCAAGGTCGCCGGTGGTGGCAACGCCGCAGCCGGCAACGCCGCAGCCGGTAATAACGCCAACGGCAACGCCAACGCCAGCAACGGCAACGCCAACGGCAACTCCAACGCCAGCAACGGTAACGCCAGCAACGGCAACAAGAAGAACGGCAGCTCCTGCAAGGCCAAGAACAACAACAACAACAATAACGCCACTGCCGGCGCTGATGCCGCCGCCGGCGCTGCCTCCGGTGCCGCTGCCGCTGCCGGCACCAACGTCCAGACCTTCACCGGCAGCCTCGGCGGCACTCCTCCCCCGGTCATCCAGAGCTCCGGCGACCGCCCCTTCTCGGTCAAGGGCGACACCTTCGTCGGCAAGGCCGCCGCCCTCGGCCGGTCCTGCGACATCCAGCACAACGCCTGCGCCACCGCCGCCAACAGCGGCACGCTCTCGGGCGGCGTCGCGCAGTGCGACGCCCAGAACACCCAGTGCCGCGCCCAGGCCGGCCTGAACAAGCGCCAGGCCGCCTCCGAGTTCGGCTCCTGCAGCGACCCCACCATCGCCTTCAAGGGCGGCCTCGCCGACCGCCAGGGCGCGCAGGCCTTCGTCGCCAACAACCAGAAGGACTTCGCCCACGGCTCGGCGCTGAACATCGGCGTCGTCGCCGACTTCATCTGCCAGCGCCTCCAGAGCACCTGCAAGGCCTCGGCCGCCGCCGTCGCCAAGTGCAAGCAGGCCTCGACCGCCGCCAAGGCCGCCACCCAGAACGCGGCCGCCGCCAGCGCCTTCAACAGCAAGCTCGTCGGCAAGCAGTGAGAAGAACGACGCAGTGTGTACTTTTTTTTCTTCTTCTTGAGGATGGATAGGAGTCATTTTGGTTAGGACATGGGGGTGGTTTTACTAGGTCACATTATGAGTATGTTAGTCCAGGTGGCATTATTCTTTATAGCAGACATCCTGTGTATGATTACAATACCACGATTGGTTTCAAGTCATCATCAGCTGCGTGTTTTTGGTCTCTGAAATTCACGCGAATATCAAGTCCATAATCACCATCGTTGTTCGCGAGCTCTTCTAGGCTACACTTGATATTGTGTTGAAAACGGCTTCGCGCTTGTCTCACAAATAGGAACGAAGACGCTGCCGTCCGGATATGGAAGTCGCAGCGCCCGTCACAAGGGGCTCAACTTCAGTTCGGGGGGGGCAGAACATGGTCCTGGGCTTGTTCCGGACATCTCTATCAAGTAATGGCGAGACGCACAGATTCCACAAAGTAAGCCATCCATCTCTCTCTCTCTCTCCACAGGATACGCGCGCGCACTCACAGAGGGCTGTATGTGAAGTACTTCCCGGTGGCCGTGTCGTGGGTCAGGTTCGTCTGGACGACCTTGCCGTTCTTCAAGCTGCCGCTCTCGGCGACGCCCCCGGGGACGACGACGGAGCCCTCCCACCGGTGCAGCCTGTTCTCGCCGGCCAGGACGGTGAAGTTGGCGAGGGAGACCTCGTAGCCCTGCATGACGCGGGTGGTGGGGATGCCGAAGAAGGAGGCGTTGACGGCGTCGTAGCCGATGCTGAGCTCGTAGTAGCCGCGGTAGTACAGGTCCTGCCACTGCAGCTCGCGGTTCGCGCCCGTCAGCCAGGCCGAGGCGGCCGAGGCGGCGGCGAGCGAGGCGTTCTGGCCGATCGGGCAGGGCGAGCTGACGGCGGACCCGGCGAACTCGACGCCGACGGAGCCGGCGCCCGTGGCCTGGTCGTAGCCGTGCTCGCCGAGCCAGACGAGGTCCGAGACCCACGAGGCGTGCGAGTCGCCGGCGAGGAAGATGTTGTTGCCGACGCCGCCGCCGCCGCCGTCGTACAGCGCCTCGAAGGTGCGGTTGCGGTTCGCCTGGTACCCGTCCCAGGCGTCGTAGTCGAACGGGTTCTCGTCGCCCAGCGCCGCGCTCTGGTTCATGCGGCTGAAGACGATCTGGTTGCCGACGACGCGCCACGCCGCGCCGCGGGCCGAGCTGGCGCGGAGCGTCTTGTAGAACCACGCCTCCTGGCGGGGGCCCATGAGCGAGCGGCTGGCGTCGTCGGAGACGGCGTGGACGTAGTCAGTGTTGGTGTAGACGTCGGTAATCTGAGGCATCACCGGTCAGGAACGGCTCTCCCCCCCCCCCTCTCTGGAGACGGGGGTTGTTCGACTTACAGCGCGGTCGTACTGGCGGGTGTCGAGCATCACCAGGTCAAAGAGGTTGCCGAAGCTGAACTCCCTCCAGATCCGGAGGTTGTCGTCCATGTCGACTTGGCGGATGGGCACTTGAAGCCGTCAGCGTCTGTGGGAACTCGACCAGGAAGCCCCAAGGCTTACTCACTCCACTCAAAATAGGCACGCACGGCGTTCATCTTGCGCTGGTCGACCGAGACGCCCCCGTCGGCGATGAAGGATTCCTCGGTGTTGTTCAGCTCGGAAGCGCCATCTCTCCACGTGTTGTCCGACACCTCTGATCCGCGTCGGCATTAGTCCGCAGTGGCGCCTCTGGTCCAACATTGCAACGTACCGTGGTCATCCCAAACGGGGATCCAAGGAAAGTTCTGATGGCTGGCAACCAAGTCCAAATCGGTCCTGTAAGTTGCCAGGCGTTTACGGTAGTCGTACAGCCTGCGATCTGGTCAGGAACCAGCCATGGCCCACGCGAAGAGGCGGAACCAGCACGCACGTGTAGATGGTACGGTCGGGAAGAGGGATGCGCCCCAAAGAGTTGCCCCAACCATACTCGCCGTTACCATACTCGTAAATGTAATCTCCAAGGTGAATCACGTAGTCTACCGAGTCCTTTCTCACGGGGTTCCCGTATGCGTTGAAGAATCCAAAGGCTGATCGAAAGACAAGGTCAGTAACCCCGACCCCAACCCTAACAACCAGGGGGGGGAAAAATCAGCGAGACATACGGTAGTTACTGCAGGAGTACACGGCAAGCCTGATGGGCGTGTCGACCTTGGAGTCTTTGGCCGGGATCGTCTTGGTGCGGCCGATGGGGGACGTGTTGTTGGAGTCGCACACGCTGAACTGGTAATCTTACAAAGTACGCGTCAGCGTCCCGAGCCCACACGAAAAGGGGGGGGGGGGGGTTCCTAAGACGGGAGCAAGCTCACAATACACAGTGAAGGGCGCCAGCTTCCTGGCCTCAACCTTGACCGTGTAGTCGACGTCGGAGCTCGTGTAGACGGTGCCGGCGTCCACGACGGGGTCGAGCGCCTTGCTCGCGCTGATCTTCCAGTCGACGCAGACGGGCGAGTCGCTCTTCTCGACGTAGGGCTCGCTGCTGTGGTCGTACAGGGGCACGTGGCCGCTGACGGTGGCGTTGCCCCGGTCGTTGTCGGCCGACGGCGCCGCGCGGGTCCAGAGGATGACGCTGTCCTCGAGAGGGTCGCCCGAGGCCACGCCGTGGGTGAAGTTGAGCTTTGCCGGGTCCCAGGGCGAGCTGTCGTACGTGCGCCTGGCGACCTTGTTGATGGACACGCCGAGCGAGGCGTGGTGCTTGGACGGCGAGAAGTAGTTGAGGTTGCCTGTGAAGGCCGCCGACGCCGCCGCGGCCAGGGCCAGGGCGGCGGAGAGTGGTTGGACCATGATCATTTTTACTCCTACCGCGCCAGGTGTGAGAGAGCTGCGAATGAAGTTTCGAGAACTTGCCGAGGGAGCGCAGGCTACGCAAGTTCGGTGGGAGCTGGCAGAGTCATTCACCTTTATAATCCCTCGTGGACACGGAACGCAGCGTCGCGTAGGAGCTCCGGAGCTTGCACCGCAACTCGGTTCCTTATCTGTCTTTTTTCTACTTCTTTCCTTCTATCGGAATGTCAAGCCCGTGGGCAAATGTTAACATCGTGATTGGCCGTCAAGGAAACCATAAAAGGACATCACAACGTTAACTTCGGGGGGGACCGCAGGGCAAACAGCGCAAACCCCTCTTTTTGTCGGTCGTCAGTTTCCGAATTTGGGATCTGACTCGCGGGAGCGCTGCAATAAACCGTAAAGCTTGACGGACATCCTCAGGGTTGCCCGCCGCACGTGGAGGGTAATCCCGTGATAATTGGCGGCCTTTACGATGTGGGTTGCGTCGGTCCGGCCCTCCGGCAACGCCTTTTCTCGGCCTTGAGGGGTCCCTGGAGACCCGGGAATGAGAAATACGCCGAACGATCGAAGAGACATGTGTAAAACTTGGTCTTGCGACTCGCCGGTTGCACGAGCGTGTTTACTTGGTTCTCATGTACTGGCGGGAATAAGGCCTCCTCGATCTAGTCACGTCATCAAGTTCAGGGGTCCCATCAGCTGGATTGAGAAAATCATAACCGATTCTATGTTCAAGCAATCAGCTTTAGTGGATTTGATATCCTGTGCCGTTATCTGAATCACCCATGTCGGAGTGCCTGCAGGCGAGCCATCCGCTTTCGTCGTCATAGTTTGACTAGTCCAGCATTTCATCCAGGTTCTTATTGGTTACGAGCTCTATTCCAAAGTCACTTACTTTTAGCCAGCATGTACCTTTCTCAACAAGTCCTCTCGTCTTCAAGCTCTGCGCAAGGATAGCCCCAACGACAGCTCGGACGACAATGACTCCCGCCAACACCAACCCCTCCAAGACCGCTGGCCGCCAAAAAACGACCATCCAAGGCTGCCGTGGATAAACATACTCCTCGAGAAGCAGTCCGGATGGCGCAAGATGGCCAACCCGCCATGTGCAAAGCCGCGAAGCTTATCCCGGGTCCCATTCCCTTCTCCGGGTGGGGCGACATCGGCCTCTCATCACACCGACGGGCTATTGGGCGGACCTTTACGGTTGACGCTCAGCCGTTTAACGACCTGGTCACCGAGGTCTGGATGTTTATCCAGTCGCGTCACTCTAGTGGTGGCAAGCACATCCCCTTTGGCCTCTTCCAATACTACTGCATGACACTGTGGTGGCAGCGCGCTCTCTTCTTACACATGTCGAACGGCAACAACCCCACGACTGAGCAGGAGAACTTCCTGAACTTCGTCGGCTGCAATGAATATCAAATTCCCAACCACATTGCTCAATATCTCTCAAACATGGGCAACTTTCAAGAAAGCGGTGAGACGTTTCACTTCCACCTGCAGCCTCACATGCTGCTCCCTCAAGACTCCGAGACTGTCCCAACCGGCTGGTTCACCAACGACGTACACGGAAACGATGAAACGAACTGGTGGAAATACGCACAACTCCCTTCGCCTGGCGTGTACACGACATACGCTTGTAATGAAGCGGACAGCGTGTCGGGCGGCAACAACCAAAACACCCTCGGCGGCATCGCTCCCGATCTCCCCGGGACCACGGCCGTTCCCACGGACAACATCGTTGGCTGGTCAAACACATACCAGGCGTGTCATGACTCTTGGCGCTTAACATACTCCAGTCTCGGTTGGTCGGGTACCGGTTCACCCCCGGATGTTCAAACCCAGTTTAACTTTTATCCTTCTACTTTGAAGTGGATGTCTGGTCGCCTGAGTACAATAAAAGACTTCAAGGTCTACTCCTCGAAGCATCTTACCCTCTCAGCACACGGCCATCCTCTCCAAGCCTACTACCTGTGCCAGACGTCCCGCAACTCGCGACGGACTTGCGCCCTCTCGTCGCTCACGCCGTCGGCAATTCTCTTCGTGCTACTCGCCAATATGGGTTGGCCTTGGCATCCAAGTCCTCCATGGATCACAGGATTCTTTCCCCGGCCTTTGCGTTTGGCTACCGCCTCGAACGACGTCGATTCTTTTGTGACGTTCACAACGGACAAGCACGCACGCTTAGCGACTCCTGCTTCCAACCTTGGCTCTTTGTCAACGACGACAACCAGTACGCGACGGTCGATGAATCCTGGTTCAGCGACATGAACATTCCATTAACCTTTGGCTCCGGCCCTTTCCTCAATTCCCCTCGATTTCGAACGAACTCTTTGCTGAGATGGGCTGCGCTTAGGCGCGCCATTGTTCTCGAGGACACGAAGTAATGCTTTTTTCAACTTTAATTGTGACGTTACTTCTCCCGAGCCTTTGCTCTGTGGTCTCAGGTTACACATGAACTTCTCCAAAGCTTTTTTTTTTTTTTTTTTTTTTTTTTTTTTTTTTTGAAAACAGGCAAAGCCTCTCTGCTTGCATAGGGGGGAGTTAGAGGTCATGATACATCTGCCATCATTGCGCAATGATAATCCGCCTTTGTCATCACGGAGTATATTGATCGTTACGCGTCGTACCCTTCTCTGTGCGTCACGATACACAAACGGCCACGTCATTTCTGCTGAGCCTGATACTTTGCAACAACGTTCTTGACAAACGCGTGCAGGTTTTCCTCCGCGATTCCAAGCTTGCTCAGATCGCCCGATCTTGGCGCTGTCGTCGCCGCCCCAGCCCTCACGCACGTCTTTTACGTGGAGCGCGAGCACCACGGCGAATTATGTCGCCCTGCTTGGCCTTCTCCCCGGCGTCGGCGGGCACCGTCTCGGAGTCCTCCACCGTCACGTTCCAGGCCTTCTCCTGGGTGCCCGTGGCGCGCAGGAGGCTCTCGAGGATCTGCCGCTGCGTGATGGTGAGGGACGCGAGGTACACCGGCTTGTTGCGGCACGCCGGGACGAGGAACTCCTCATCGGCGTAATCTCCCCTCTTGACGATGACGTCGGAGGGGAAAGTGGCGGATGGTGTGGCGCGGCTGAAGGCGGTGATGGCGCGGGTCTTCTTCTCGCGCAGGGCGTTGAGTACGAGGCCGCCGATGTTGCCGCTGGCGCCGGAGATGGCGATCTTGCGTCCCTGCTGCCCAGATATCGTGATGCTGGTTATGTGCTTGTGTGTTGCTTTGATTGAGAAGGCGGTACTGGACTGCTTCAAGGTGAATAAGCTGTAGAAATGATTATGGTACAAGTGTTGTCAGTGTTGATGATGCTGGTGTTCTTATATATGGGTTTTACCTTCCCGTCTGTCTAAGCAGGCGGCGGCGGAGCTTGGAGATGAAAAATTGCCGCTTCGGGCGGCTCGGCATAGATTCTACGGCCTTTTACGCGCTTCATCGAGTCAACGCCGACCCTGATTTACATCCGCAACGCCCCATGGTCATTGAGCAAGCAGCTTGGTTGTCGAAAGTGACTTCCCGGTAGCACAACGCCGTAAATTGGATGTTCAGGCAAGCTTTGAGGGGGTTTGTCATTCAATAGGATTATCACAGCGAGATGGTAACATGTGGGGTTCGTTAAAGGCCATTTATTCAATTCATCATAATGCCCAATGCGTTTCCCCAGCGCGATGACAGATGCAGGTCTATAAACCCCGTTGCGCAGTTAGGCCTCATCCAGCGAGGCCGAGATAAACCTGTCCGGTCCCCCATTAAAAGCCGCAACCAATGCCAATCTTCTGAGAGACGGAGCAGCAGTCGGCGTCGCACTGCTCCAGCGTGACGCCGTTTTGGTCACAGAAGTTGCCTTGCTCAGTGAAGAATCTGGCACCGGGAAAGCACCTCCCGCCAAGCTTCTTTGAGCATGCGTCAATGTCTTTCCAGCAGCAATCAGGTGTACTGCCGCACTGTTGGTGGTTTCGTGTGTTAGTTGCAATCTTTCTGTTTTATAAAAGGGGCATGTGTGGGGAGTCAGAGGGCGATGCTTACAAACTGAGCGCTGACGGCTGCGGCGAAGAGAAGGCTGATTGAGGCGGCGATAGAAACCTTCATTTTTGCGGTCGAGGGTTGTTGTCGTTGTAGTAGTAGTAGTAGTAGTAGTAGTAGTAGTAGTAGTAAAGTCTGTATGTAGGAGTGGTAGTAGTCAAGTATGATTGGTGGATGTTGTCAAGTTGTAGTGTGAAGAAGAAGACTCATTGTGACGGGTAACGCCTGTTGATTTATACAGACTTGAGGCAATGCTGCCCCGAGGTCAATCCATCGATGCATCGCCATTCATTCAACTAACCACATCGACCTGTTCGTCTATTTTTGATGTGCCAAGACACGGCGTCTTTCGTAAAGTTTACTTCGCCCCCAAACTCATCAGTATCAACTCCTGACCTGGAAACTGTATTATTATTGAACAACAGTATTATTACTTGGCAACAGTATTATTACTTGGCAACAGTATAAACACTTGTCAAACGTACTTAGCGGCTAAAGCTAGGTCAGCTGCGCAATTTAATGGGCTCTGCGCACTCGCCAGTTGGGTGCTCCCCTGCAACCTTGACACAGGGGCTGTCGCAACATTGAACTGCCAAGGGGCAAGCTGGCTAACGGCTAACGGCTAACTCCGTAGACCCTGGAACCCAGATGAAGATCCACATTCTTAGATACAGTTGAGATCTAAACGAGAAGAGTGCCAAGCTAAAAAGAAGAAAAATATGGCTTGGCAGGATGGGGATAACTGCAATGAGTCTCGAAGACGCACACGACCCTTGTGTCAGAGGCGTCTGGTATCCGAGTGATCAAGTCAGCGATAGGGGTCTTTAAAGGTAGGTTGGTGTTGTAACAACATTCGAATCTGCCCAAACTGTAACTATCGTGGGCCCGAATAGGGGTTTTATCGCTCATCTAGCTGACTGATAGGGGCTCCACCGGTGATCCCCGGTCAGGCCCCTGACACCTTGGCGCAGTTCCCCCTAGTCAAGGGGAAGACGGAGGCGAGATCTTCTCGACGCCGTCAAAGATTTCCACCTCGGCGCTCTCAAAGTCGCCGGTCGGGACGTTGTTGTGGAAGAGGTAGTCCAGCTCCTCGTACGTGCGCCCCTTGGTCTCGGGCAGCCGGAAGTAGGCCCAGACGAAGGTGGCGAGGGCCGAGCCGCCCCAGACGAAGCCCGTCGTCCCCTTGAGGTTCCAGGCGGTCGGGTTCATCAGGTACGGCTGGACGGAGCTGGCCAGCAGGCCGACGATGTAGTAGGTGAAGCGGGCGACGCAGATGGTCTTCTGGCGGAGCCGCGTGGAGCCGACCTCGGCGGGGATGGCCCACCCGAGCTGGCCGACGGACAGCTGGAACGTAAAGGTCCAGACGAGGGTGAGGCAGGCCTGGACCCAGCCGATGGCCGCCGCCGCCTCCGCCGCGCCCGGCGCGCGCGCGACCTGGTCGAGGACGCCGATGACGAACAGGATGGCGGCCATGCCGGCCATGCCCCAGAGGTAGATGCGGCGCCGGCCGAAGCGCGGCATCAGCGCCACCCAGTTGACGACGGTCCCGACCAGCGCCAGCGCCGTCCCGCCCACGTTCAGGTCGTAGTCGTCCTGCGGCTTCAGGCCGGCCTGCTGGAAGAAGTAGACCGAGTTGTACGCGAACGTCGAGCCCGAGAGCACCTGGCCCGCGAAGGCGACGCAGGCGATCTCGGTGCGGCGCCGCTCGGCGCCCCGGAAGCAGTCCCGGTAGCTGGTCCCCGTGCGGTGGGCCCGCTCCAGCCGGTCCGTCTCGACGATCTCGCGCAGCCGGGCCTTGGCGTCCAGGCGGCTCGCCCTGCGCCTCTGCAGGCGGGACAGCGCCTGCTCCGCCTCGCCGAGCCGGCCGGCGCGCACGAGGTGCCACGGGGACTCGGGCGCGAACAGCAGCACGGGGACGAGGAGCACCGGCCAGGCCCACTGTAGGGCGAAGGGGATGCGGAAGGACCACTCGTCTCGCCGGGGCAGCAGGCCGGCGAGGACGGCGGCGGAGATGAGCTGGCCGATGATGAAGCACATGTTGGTCCAGGTGGTCAGGTAGACGCGCAGCGCGAGCGGGAGGACCTCGGACGCGTAGGCCGGGGCCGAGGAGGCGAAGCAGCCCCAGGGCACGCCGCAGGCGAACTGCCCGACCGTGAGCATGACCTTGTCGACGGCGAAGAAGGTGACGAAGATGCAGCCGGACAGCACGCACAGGGAGCCGACGAGGGCCGCCCTTTGCCCGTGCCGCTCGACGACGAAGCCGTTGGCGAGGACGCCGAAGATGCAGCCGATCGTGCTGCTGTTCCCGAGGATCGCCTGCCACACGGGCGAGAGCTGGTCGCGGCCCAGGGAGTCGACCGTGTCGCCGTACTTCTTGGCGAACTCGGGGTGCGCGAAGAAGCTGCTGATGAGGATGGTGTCGTAGCCTGCGATACTGTGGTCACTGGGTGTGCTCTTTGCATCTCGCCGTCTCCGTAAGTGAGATCGATCGGAGTGAAGACAACGAATGAGATGGAGAGAGCAAAACGAGATGAAGACGGCGAGTGAGATGAAGACGAGGAGTGAGATGGAGATGGGCGCGGTTTGACATACCCTCCATAATCACGCACAAAGACACCACCAGGCTCCAAAAGATGGCCATGGGATACGCACGGATGGCTTCGCGGCGTGTGAGGCTTCGCTCGGCGTTGATCGTATCCTGGATCCGTCCCTCGGCTCCGAGAAGGCCGCGGGCTTGGCCTGGCCGCTCAGGACTCAGGCTGGAGGAAGCATTGCGGTCGTCAGCAGAGCCGAGGTCGTCCAGCTCGATGTCGTCGTCGTCGTCGTCGTCGTCGTCGTCTTCGTCCTCGGACAGCGAAGACACGTCCTTGGAAAGGAGGGCAAAGGCCTCGCTGTCGTCATCATCGTCGGCGTCGCGCGGTGCGGACGCACGGGGAGAGTCGAGGGTCGATTTTGGGGAGCTCCGCCCGGAGGCGGCAAGCTTCTCAAAGCGGACGCCGTCGTGCGAGGAGGCCATCGTTGTGCTCCGGTCACCATTTCCCTTGTTGGGGCGAAGTCGGGCGATCTGTGAGAGCGAAGGAAGCCGTGCAACTTGTTCCTGCGGACCATGTACAGGGATGAAGAATGTTAATCCGATAGACTTTGGACCTACCCCCCCCCTCCCCCTCCCCCTCAAGTCGTCATGCCGGAGGGTGGCTTTGCTGACGTTGCGGTGCACCACAGATGCCGCAGCGAACCATGCGTCGCTCTACGAGACTCTGTCTCCGATTATGATAGACACGCGCCCTACGGAAGCAGCTTCATTTCTTGACGACGAAGGGACAAAGAAAGGCCAGAGGGTTTTTATCTGATGGGGTGCGTGTTCGCGATGCATGCCCGGATGAGCCGGAAGCTTGAGCGTTCCAGGAATCTTCTGGCAGATCGCAACGGCATGACGATACACGCTAGTCCTCTTTAGGAGACGGGCTTTCATTGGTCCGAGGTCCAGATCATCGAGGCGTAACGATGCCAGACTCTGTACATGATGGTGTGACTTGTTGCTCACTTTGGCCAGGTATAGGCGTATTTGGTGTCTGAGAGACGGTGCGAACTGCCAACGCTGAGGAGCTCATCAAGCTGTGTTCAACTTGCAAGTGATTTAAGATGCAATGGGCTGCCAGCAGGTGCTGGGCATTCCCCGAGTACACCGCACTTACACTCATGATGAAAAACCGTGGTCTCTCACTTCTCCCATCGTAGACATGGACTTCCCAGGATTCGCCAGGGCCAAGCTCCTGAATCTCCCCATCGTGCTGGGAAGAGCAACTTGCACAGGGGACATGTACATCATCACTGGCTCGAACATAGATGGCGTCTATCCAGGGATACTCATGTAACTTCTTAGAGATCTCCTCCCAGTTATAAATTCCGCCAAGCCAAGCACGGGAGCTAGAGCCGGAAACAAGGCAGACGTCCTCTTTCTATTCAATCGCGACGATGGCCTCTACCATCAACAACCACATGAGCGTGGATCGTAAATGCGGGTGGTGGCGCCCGAAAAAAAGGCCCATCAAGGGACGCTTTCAGTCGGCAAGATAATTTGGCGCATACCAGATGTCGCTCTCTACCAAGCTGGAACAAGAGGTTTGAGTAAAATGACATGCACTCAGGAGGCAGGCATCTCGCATAGCACCAAGACTAAGGAATCCCTGACCTCCGGAGCCGAAATAGGCGGATGGCGAGAGACAAGATAGCTGCCAAGAACTCGTGGGTTGTAAGCTTTCACTGGTGCTCGCAGTTGGCAAACAAGGATACTGATATCATCCATCTCACACGCCCTGTGCGGCGTCAAAGGCTCTGCGGTAACAGAAAGTGGTCGGCAACATTAGTACAGAATTAAATAGTAATTCTATTCTAGGTTTGGAGTATCTATTTAGAAGCTTTTTGAGAGCTGAACACGGCTCAGATACTGTTTCTTTGACCTCGGGAGGTGTGGTTGCGGCCATGTCCTCGATACGTGAGCCCGAGGCGGGCCAACTGCCCCGGCAGCGTCGAAGGTTCTGTACATGTCCCGCTGTCTCTGTTATCCCTTTAATCGCGCTTTCCGTTGACGATGTTGAAGGTGCCGCCGGTGCCGTCGTCGCAGCCCAGAACCCCCTTGGTCGAAGTGGTAGTGCACGACTCGCCATCCTTCAGGTTCAGGGCGCCGTCGACGACGGGCCTGCCGGGCTCGAATTTCCCGGTGTCCGCCTGCTTCAGGGTGATGGCATCATCGCCGAAAACGCGGGCTTCGAGAGCCGGGGCCGCGGACGCGACTCCGACGAGGACGGCGATCGAGGTCAGGGTGAACTTCATGTTGGGCGGAGTGAGACTGGTGTGCGTTTTTTTTTTTTTCAAAAGATTGTGAGGTTGGAAAAGTAACGGGCCTGCCGAGTAGATAGAAGCGAAGAGTAGATGATAGAAGACGTCTGAGTATGTTCTGATTTCGTGCCTTTTCATGCCCCGAAGCTGGAGAGCGGCGGGCAGTATATATAATGATCGCTCGGTAACCAAGTTGATCATATTTCCGTCCGACTCGCCCGAGTCCGTCAGACAGAGAGGCTGCCCGGCTGCCCCGGCAGGGCCGTGTCGCACATGAAACCGGGGTGCGTCCTTCTAGTATGCTTGTTCTGAATACCTACGGTATAGCCGACCTTGTTACTCCGCCCAACATGAAGTTCACCCTGACCCCGATCGCTGTCCTCGCATCCGCGGCCCCAGCTCTCACACCCGCGCTGGATGTTACTCGGTACTGCATATTTGACGGTGAAACTGGGCGCCGCATTACTTTATTGCTGAGTTAAATTAGTACCCGCCAAGCACCGTCATATGAGTCAGGCTGCACTAAAGACTATAAAGGGTTTGATCGACGGTTTTAGGATTGACGGAGAAGCAATATCAATGAGTATAATATCTTGTATATCAACCTTGGATACTATTATAGTGGGTCTAACCAAGCTATTGGTTCTTGTGATACCCGTCGATCTCCTTGAAGATGATTTGCAAAACACTTTCGCCTACGGAACACTGATTGTATTCACGCATACAGAGTACTTGGGATTCCTACTGCATCGCTCTTTGAACTCCCCTTTTCTTGTCAGGGGCGAGAGTGTTGCAACCTTTGCCAAGTAGCCGTTACGAAGAGGTTGAGGAGCATTACTCCTCGCTTGTAAGCCGGCAGTAATATTCTGTTATGCCTTGGTGGGTCAGGCGTTCTCCATGTTCCTCCCATACTGTCTTGCATTTGCAGATATCTGGTGTGCAATTATTTTCATCTTGTTGCTTAGTTATGCATAGATACTGTAACCTTTGGCGACTGTAACGTCAGGGTCGTGGTTGTCTTATTGAATCAGTCGTCTTATTGAATCAAGGCAAGGGGTTGTGGATAGTTAACCAAGGCGGGGGTTCGTGCCCTGCATGCTGTTTTGTAATGCTCCATTGTCAACGCGACCACAGACCTCACGCACCAAGGACAGAAGAATGGCGCCATGTTGGGATGGGACCGTGTAGTTACTAGTGAAAGCTACACAGATAGGATTCAGGGCCTCCTTTTGCTCTGGCGAGCTTGACGCAAAGCCGGACCGGCGCATATCGGGGTTGATGGCTCAATGAGACGTAAATTCCCCCGCACATCCACCCCCCGTCACTGATGACCATCCGATCTCTAGTGATCAGAGACATTCCTTCACCCGCAAAGGACGAGAGAGACCCCGCACAGAGAAGCCGCTACAAGCAAGGGTTACCCCAGCCAGAGAGGCGGTGGGACCGTGGGAGCTTGACATGTTGACTGTGCGAGCGGAATGACCTCGGCCCCGAGGCGGCAAGGCAGCGGTAATCATAGCGGCTAAGCAGGTTGGCGTAGGGGTGAGGATCGGCTTGCTTCGGTTGCGTCGGAAATCGTGGTAAAGAACCAACACATACGATGCGGGGGGAAAGCTAGAACAGGTACACGACCGACTCACCGAACCTCGGATCCTTTTACAACTCCCTCCATCTAGGACTCTTTGCGTTCTTGGCCGTTGTTCGTCCCGCTTGCATTAACCTCCCCAGGAGCCTGTCGGCGACCCCCCAAAACCCGGTTCGTTCGCTGGTTCAGCTTGCCCTTCTGCCGCCACGCTTGTTCTCTCCCTGTCGAAGACACTCGGGATCGCCGTGCATTGAATCGGTCCCCGCTGCCGGTCTAGACCACCCAGAGCCCAGCTGGCAAATATAACCTGGATCGTGTAGAGAAGAGTTCTGAAACTCGTCTAGCTTCATAAACACCACCCAACATGGCCACGATTGTTGAGAAGCGGGATGGCCACACCATCTACCGGTCTCCCGATACCGTTGACGTCCCCAGCGTCGACCTGCTCACGTTCCTTTTCGGTGAGTAAAATAGCCGCATAAGCTGCACCTCACCGCCCATCCAGTCGTCGGCGACGCTGACCGACGTAGACTCACCGAACGAGAGGCTCCGTGATGACACAGTTCTCCACGCCGATGCGGCCGACCCGTCTCGGTCCATCACAAAGTCACGCCTCGTCAAGACCCTGAGGCAGCTCGCCCACACCCTGCGGCACCGCCACGGCATCCGCAAGGGCGATGTCGTCCAGGTCATCTTCACCGGCCATTACATGGCCCCTGCCGTCTTCTACGGCATCATGGCCGCGGGGGGCTCCGTCGCCGCCTCCACCCCGTCGGCCTCCCCGCCCGAGCTCGCCCGCCAGATCAACCTGACGGGGAGCAGGATGGTGATCTGCAGCCCCGACCTCAAAGACCTCGCCGTCGCCGGGGGCGCGGCGGCGGGGCTGCCGGACGACCGCGTCCTCTACATCGGCGACAGCCAAGAGCTCCGGCTGTTCGAGGCAAGGTCCGGCAGGCGAGCGTCGCTGTCGAGCGAGGAGCTCGACTGGGAACGCGTCACGGACCGGACGGCCCTGGAGAACACCGTCGGGTGCTTCATCTACAGCAGCGGCACCACGGGCCTGCCCAAGGCGGTCAAGATCTCCCACGCCAACATGATCGCGCAAGCCTTGTGCATCACCACGCCGACGATCAATTATTACCGGAAGCACCGGCCCGGGATGAAGCTGGACACGCTCGCCCACCTACCCGCGGCCCACGTCTCCGGCCTCCAGGCCTACCTCGTCAACCAGGCGTACATGGGAGGGGCGGTGTACTGGATGAAGAAGTTCGTCTTCGCCGACTTCATCGAGAACGTAAAGAGGTACAAGGTCGCCTACTTCTTCAGCGTGCCGCCCATCTACCTCATGATCGCAAAGTCCCCGCTCGTCACGGACCACCTCGACAGCGTCGACTACGCGCTGACGGGGGGCGCCGCGCTGGGCAGGGAGACCCAGGCGGAGGCGCAGAGGAAGATCGGCCGCGGCAGGGCCCTGCTCGCCCAGACGTGGGGCCTCAGCGAGACGACGGGCGGGTTCACGCTCCTGCCGCGGCACCTCTCGGACGACACGGGCAGCGTCGCCATGATCGTGGCCGGCTGCGAGGCCCGGCTGGTCGACGACGACGGCGGGGACGTCGAGGTCGGGCAGCCCGGCGAGATGTGGTGCCGCGGCCCCATCGTCACCAAGGGGTACTACAGGAACGACGAGGCGAACCGGGAGGCCTTTGTCGACGGCTGGTTCTGCACCGGCGACAGGCTATCTTTCAAGGACGGCAAGTTCTATTTCGTGGACCGCAAAAAGGTTTCGTACACCGTGTCGCGGCGGGCAAAAGAAAAACATGCGCGGAAACTAACGCGGCCTAGGAGCTTATCAAGTACAAGGGCATCCAAGTGGCCCCCGCCGAGCTCGAGGCTCTGCTGGTCACGCACCCCAAGATCCAGGACGCCGCAGTCATCGGCGTAGACGGCGAAGGCACCGAGCTCCCGAGGTACGGAACAAGATGTCGACGCGTCCCCCCCGGGGACATCCTATACATGCTGACCTCGGCGACAGGGCATACGTCGTCGCCGACAAGACGCAGATTTCCGCCGAGGAAATCCAAGAGTGGGTGGCCGAGCAGGTCGCGAGCTACAAGAAGCTGCGCGGGGGCGTCGTCTTCATCGACGCCATTCCCAAAAGCCCGTCCGGCAAGATCCTCCGCAAAGACCTCAGGGCTTTGGTGAAGCGTGAGGCCGGCGCCAAGCTGTGAAGGCAAGGGAAGTCGGTCGGTGTATGTTACTGTCAGATACGTCTCCGTCGCCTGGCCGGGTCGTATCAGGGCGTCCATTTCGTCCAAGGACGTGGAGATTCCGGCTTCACTGTTGGAGACTACCGGCGATGCCTGATGGAATGGCATTCACTGATTCACCGGGAGGAGAAATAAGCGCAGCTTTGACTTGAATTCGTGGCTGAGCCAAGGTGGTCACAGATCCAGGGCCGAGTCAACAGGCTCTCTATGGGCGGCATTGGTGACACGATGCCGGCGTCCAGGTTCCGGGACAGCCGCCCAATAAATAGATTGGTTGGCCAGCCCGTTAGACTATAAGCTCAAGGCAACCAAAGTCAGCGCGGTACAGTCCGTATCTATGATCAACTCTAACGTTCAAGGCCCGGCGTGAACTCAAAACTGACTTCTTCCCACGTCCGTGAGTCACTCTACGTGTATCTATCTCCGAATGATGTATTGCAATGTATAAAACCGGTCAATCCAGAACGCAACTCCACTCTTCAAAAAAGTTCTTCGTAGTCGCGTTTGGCTGAAGAACTGATCAACAGTACTAAGCCTCGAAGCTCACATCGGCATCCCTGTATTCCGGGACAGGATATCTGCCTATTCTCCTGCGGCTCCATCTCGCTCTTTGTCGAACCTAACAAGGCGGGTGTTATCATGGGCCTGCGTGCAGCCCTCCAAGGGCTTGTGTCGAAGCACGACGAAGGCCGGTTCGCATTGCCCGCCGCGCGCTGCCGCGATGACAACCGACAACTTCCACGTGCTTACGGTGACTTCGACACTCCAAAAGCCGAAATGGGTCACGATCTCAGGACCGGAGTACATCTCGGTGAAGCAAGGGTCTACAGAATCCACACAGAGATTCGTCCCAAAGTCAAGACCTTCTCCCCGCCAGCTTCCGCTACGAGGAGAAACACTGCGTTGACGGACTCGTCCATGGCCCGTCGCCCCGGAACCGACACGCTCCACGCCGAGAACCGATACAGCTTGGCAGAGGTGGCTGCTCGTATGGCCTTCGCCAACCGTTACGGCAACTGCGGAGCGCGGGATCGCGTCGTTCCGATCCCGCCCACTCCTCCGACCAGGGCCGAGTCTGTGGTCGTCGTCGAGCGGAAGCCTCTCCCGGGCGAGTCAAAGGCGGTCCGAGGACGCAGAACAGCCTCCAACACCGCCCCGCATGAAGCCCTCATTGAGAAGCCGCCGGACGTGGTCTCCGAAGAGGCGTCTGGTACAAATCCGGCGTCCCCGGTTTGTAAACCCACCAAGCGCAGAAGAAAGGGAGAGAAGGGCACCGTGGCCACGAGTCATCTGGCGCGAGGGTCTATGCGATCAGAGACTGAGCACGTAGACGCGACGTGAACAGGACAAGGGTTGGACCATCTGATTTCTCCTCGAGCGGAAGCGTCGAGAAGTTTGCCCCAAGTTTAGCTAGACTCACTCTATGGAGCGTCGGTCGTTCCCCGTCAATGGCCAAGACTCGAGGCAAAGAGGTCGGCGCCTGAACAGTTGGATTTTCAGCAACATTTCTCTCATACGGTTGACAGGAAGTAAGCTGACTGACTCAGTGAAAGTGCAACGTTCCATTGTTTGATCGGGACAGATAATTGGTCCCGTATGTTTTACTTCTTTCTCTTGTATTGGGTAGAGCCTCGGCTACGGAATGAATCCTCCAGAGACTTCATGCCGTATCAGTATTCCGTAGACTGCATGGCCCGCTCGCCAGGATCGGCCTAGATAGCCAAGATGCGGAATTATGTGTCCATCGTACGCAGCCCTCAACACTAGGCAGACAGATTACATCGGGCCAGGCCCTCCGCCACGGATCACGGTCTGACTTGGCGTCATTCGGTGATATCGGGGCGGCAACCCACATTCGGGAAGCGAGTGCTACCCTCTAGGATCGTGAACACCGCGGCCCATCAGCGAGATTTCCTAGATGCGGTTCGATCGGACGAACACGCCCCCCACCCACACACGCATGTCATCATCAGCCCTGAGCCCACCCACATTGCGGTTCCCTTCAAAGACAGAGGCTACTCGGCCCCCCGAATATTGCTGACCGTTGAGCCCCCCTGGTGGTCAGATGCATTCCAGGGCCGCCCAACTCTGACGTGAGTAACCGCGAGCCCAGAAGTGGCCAGCCAGCAGGCGAATGCACGGGGAGAGACCCCTGGCAGGCAGAGAGTCGGGACCGTCCCGCCGAGGAAGCTCCCGCAGGGGAGGTTCGACCTCGATGGCAGGGATCCGGTCAGACGCTGCGGTGACCGCCGTCCTCGACTCGACGCGGCGGCAGAATCCTTCCATGGCATGCGGCTCCATCCTCGTGCAGCTGTTCACCGTCCGGCGCCCCCCCTGCCGCCATTGCCATCGAGACAAAACTAAGAATGTCTTGCCTGGGCAAAGCCTCGTATGATTTCGAGTCCCGTGGCGCGTTTTGTTTGGTCCGCAAACCCCCAACGAGTGCTGTCTACCTGGAAGCCGGTATCGAGTGGAATTCCGGTGTCGATCCAGGCGAGGGAGGCCGACGTTCCCGTGTTCGCATGACGGCGCCACATCCGTAAACCTAAAATGCTAGCCTCCAAGACCCTTGGAAGTCTGGAGCTCGGCGGCTCGAGGATTTTTCCAAGGGTTGCCCGAGGTCCTGCAGTCGGAAATGCCACCCGGTGGTTGGGGGGGGGGGGGAGCACGCCCGTCACATTGGACCGGTTCGCCAGTGGTTTTCCTCCCTTGAGCGAGGCTACGCGGCCCCCTCGCTGCACCTGCAAGTGGGGAGACACCACATTTGCCTCCTCGCATCCCCTTGCGTTCCTTCAGCCAGGTCTAGATGCATGATGCAGGGAAGTCGGAGAGGGTGGAGCGGAGCGAGGTCCAGGCATCGGCGTTCCCACGGGGTCGATCGCGGGGTTGTAACGTGTCAAGGTATCGTGAGAGGTCTTAGGGAGTTATAGGAGTGATGAGAAACTGGAGATTTATAAGTAACACCCGTATCCGCAATGATGTAGGATATCCAACACATCAATCACTTCACATTGGACAGTTAAAAGCCAAGGCTGATATTATCATACGTTCAGATATCCACTATGCGGTCTTCATTCTTCACATCTGCGATCCTCTCAGCCACTCCGGCGCTTGCCTTGACCCGCTCGCCCCAGCCGTCTTTGACCAACGGCCAATACGTCGTCGGAGGCTACGGCTATGCCAACCGAGCGGTCTTCGACTTTGCGGGCAGAACCACCCTTCCCGACGGCTTGTATGCCAGCACCTGGCCCATCGGGGACACTCACAAGTTCGACGCCTCCAACGTCGTTGTCGGCGGAGGCTACCTCAACTTGAAGGTCCCCGGTGGCCAGGCCGCGAAGCCTTATAGCTGCGCCGAAGTGACGACAACCGTCGATAACATCAAGTACGCGTCCATTCGTACCGTCGCCATCTTTAGCGAGCCTGCTGGCGTCTGCAACGGTAAGCAGGACATCCCCGGGCGTGTTCGTCGCAGTTGTCGTTGTCGAGCACCCAGGTTTCTGACGACGAGCCAGGCATCTTCTTTTACAAGAGCGACACCCAGGAGACCGATATCGAATGGCTTTCCGACCCGGCGTCCCTGAGCAACCAGGGCACCCGCCGGGTCTGGCTCACCAACCAGGACGCCGACGAGAACGGCGTCAAGACGTACAACACCACCCTGCCCCCCGCCAACCCTACCACGACCGAGCACGAGTACCGCCTGGATTGGACCCCCGGCCGCGTTCGGTGGTTCGTTGACGGGGTCGAGAAGTACACCACCACCAGCGACGTCCCCAGCGTCGCCGGCCCGTGGGTCTTCAACAACTGGTCCAACGGCGACAAGGGCTGGAGTGCCGGCCCTCCCGCCAGCCAGGCCAACTTCAAGATCAAGGACGTCTATTTGTACTACAACACTGCCTGAGCTCGGCCCAGAGAGTAAAATGCCTCTGTCCTGAGTCCATGGGCAAAGTCTAAAGTGTATGGTGGTGCATGTATCAACAATGGACCGATGACGCACGGTATGGATAACGAAATGTACGAAGTCTGTGATTATGACCTTCATGCTTGAATAGCAACAGCTTCTTTTTTTTTTTAATCTGTTATAGCCATCTTCGATTCATCTAAAAGAGTAGTAGAATGATAAAGTGTCGTTCCCGGAGACTGGATGTTTGTGTACGGCAGCATCAGACATTCACAACGTCATCTTTGGCCAACATGTGTCAGAGTTTAACACCACTTCCAAACTTTAACAATACCCACCAACAGCTATTCGTCCGTGAATGATGAGATAGTATTGCAATGATGCTTGATCATGCAGTGTTGAGACCAGCATATCTACGCGCTGGGTGATGCGTCTATACAATGTAGAATGAAACAGGAAGCGATAAAATAGGGCTCTGATCAATCAACGACGCAATCAGTTGTTCTGACCCGTCCGTGACATGGAATAAGGACCGCCAGACATGTTTTGTTCTCATCGGCACCAGCAAGAGCGCCTTCACCTGGTATCTCACCGCCGCTGGCATTCAACCCCGAGGCGCTTCGAAACTGAAACTCCATGGGTTCAGAATTAAATAAACAATCCAAAAAGTCATGACCGGCGCTGGGGTAACAAAGTAGGAAACAAAGTTATTGGTAATTAAATTGCCCACGAAACTCTTGAGGGTCTCAAGCTCTCCCTCCTGACCCCCTCATAAGTGTTAATCAGCCATTGAACTGCATGTTATCCAACTTTTCACAAGGGTAAACACCCCCGAGCGAGGTGATTCCATACAAAGCCCCGTCGCGTGTAGGAAGTAGTTCTTTGACAACCCGCTCCTAGAATTATCTTGCAAGACGCACAAGAATTGCAGATACGTCGGGATTTTCGCATGGGTGGCGAAACAACCACGCTCTGCTTGGGCATCGCGAGGGGTTCCTTGGCCCGCTTGGTTGAGGTAGTGGCGGAACTTGAGAAGGGTTTGCGGCAGCTTCTCCGGTTTCTTCCTTCGTGGGCGAGAGCGAGATCGCGTAGCGGGCACGGACTTACCGGACCTCCTTTGCTCGGCGATGGAATCCGGAGTAGACCTCGAGTTCGAAGCACGAATCGAGCGGTCAGGAACATGTACTCTTTCCCACGTTTGAGAGCCGGATGAAGATCGCCGGTGGTATCCTTGAGCATCTCCTGGTGGCGCTACCGAGCCTCGGCCGGCTACTCGGAAAAGTACTCCAGGTCCTTGGAAGCGCCTCGCCGTCGAGCTGGGGTGCGGCTCTTATACCACGGGGAGGACATCGGTTGTCATCTTGGCGGGCAGGGTATTGTGCAGGATGCCCTCGCAGCCCTTGACGAGAAAGCCGAGCGTCCTCCCCTGGCATTCCGGAGCCAAAATACCCCCAACCGGCATGAACGGTCGGCGCGTGCGCATTCAGTCAAAGCAGCCGGGGTGGGCTTCCCAGGCCAGCAACTTCCTGTAGGCCTCAGCATTGTAAGCCCTATTCAGGACCATAAAGCGCCCGTTGAGAAACGCGGGGAAAATCTTCTTCGTGACGAGGCCAGGGTGCATCGCTTCGTTGGCGGCTTCCGCAAACCCTCAATGGGGATGACGGCCCCGCGCGCATTGGGGAGCAGCAGCAGGTCTTTGGCCCGAGCAGGTCCTCCAGCGCTGCTGTATCGTGGACTCGTGGCTGGAGAAGACAGAGGACAGCTTTCGGCTGGCGCGATGGAGCCCGGCTGGCGTAATGTGTGGGACTTTTCGGTCAAAGAGCTGGGTAACGGTGGCGGGCTCCGAGAAGTCCATGTTGGAAAAGTCCAGGTCGGGCATATCTTCCGTTCAGTCCGTTGTTGAGAAAGGGTCGAAGCGATGATTCGGTCAAGGTTCCGCATCGACGGTTTGCAAGGGGTACGACGAGACGTTGATAGAAAGGAGTCTCTTCTTTGGGATTGTTGGAATGGGATGGTTCCGGGTGTATTGAGATAGGTTTTGCTGATATCAGAGGGTTTCCACTTGTATTGGTGGGATATTTCGCTTCACCTGTGGAAGATGTGAAGATATCGCGAGTATCAAGATGTGTCCGGCTGCTGCCGGAGATTCCTGCAGGATGTTTTACGTGACTCCAGCGTTCTGATGCGCCCGGTTCCGTGCCGGGCTGATTGCCAAGTGTAATAGAAAGTGAACACCTTGATAGCCTGGAGGCATGTTTCTTGGACCTCATCTGTTGCTAACACTAACAATGTCACATCTTAGATTCAGGCTCACAGAGACTTGGCGTTATGAGCTCCCTTGGTGCCAATGCAGCTCTACTGTGCCGCAATGTCTTGGTGCGCAGCCGTCCCAAAGCCACCATGTAAACGACCGCCTGTGAGCGTTTCTCCCAACGTATCAGAGCGTTTGACTGGGAAAACAGCCCTCAGGAGCCCTGCGGTGATTGGTCCGTCACTGGACTTTTGAAGGGGGGGCAGGCCGGACCAAGAGGTAACATGGAGAGACAGAGGGCAAACAACAGGGTGATGCAGAACCCCAGACGCACTACCTACCTTGTCGGCGTAATTACGGGTGCCCGCGTGCAGCCGGTGGGAAAAAAGACGACGGTTCCTGCTCGAAACCGGCACCGGTGAGACTACAAGGAGAGGTGGCCGGCCCCCCGATATCGAAAACGGCGCTGACATCATGTAGGTTCCGGCGAGGTATGCCTTTTCGGAAGGGGGAGGAGACGTGGTTCAGGAGCTAAAGCGGTTAATATCAGAATCGCCAAGCTCGTATCGAATTGTCTCAACCTTTTGATGGAAATGTCAGGTCAAGGGGGGGGGGGAGAAGCGGGAAGACAACGTCCATCAGTTTCTTCTTCGGGGCTGATGCGAAATATGTTCTTGCACGGGACCGGTTGCAAGTTCGCGACCCCGGCAAACATTCCAATATAAGACACCGACCCACGCCATCATGATCAGGGTGCAAGGGATAGATACATATTCACGCCCCCCTCCCTTCGTCACCCTCTCTCCCCCTCTGTGATTCTACCCATCTGTTGTGCTTTCTTCCAACAGCATATGCTCGAACCGTCGTCACGTTTCCCGAACGTTTTCCCCCGCCACGCCTCACAGAACCACCAGCGGACCGATCGAAAGGAAGAGACGCCGTCCCGGAACACGCACGCGTCCGCGGAAAGGGGGGGCGGGGACGCGGCACGGCGGAACACCATGGGCGCGCCGAACCCCTTCGTCGCGAACGGGACCTGCTTCCACGGGCCCGGCGAGGCGGTGGACGAGTGGTTCCCCTGCGGCAACGCCGCCCTCGGGGACAAGTCCTGCTGCCAGGGCGGCGACATGTGCCTGTCGAGCCGCGCCTGCTACAACGGCCGCTTCGGGATCACCTACCTCGCCGGCTGCAGCGACCCCGAGTACAGCCACCCGAGCTGCCCCGACAAGGGCGCGTTCAGCGGTACGTTTGTCGTCGTGACGGAGGATTGGGGGGGGGAGACGTGAGACGTGAGACCCCGAATGAGCTGACGAAGAGGAACCCGGCGCCCTTTAGATCAGCCGTGGGCCGGCTTGGTGTACTGCAACGGCACGTCGGAGGAATGGGTCGCGTGCGAGCAGTCGGCGCGGCCGACGACGCTCACGTCGGCCGACGCGTGCTGGTGCCCGCAGACGCCCCGCGCCGTCGCCTTCGCCGACGCGGCGACGCTCCGCAACGTCGTCCAGCTGCCGACGGCGCTCGGCGGCAGCGTCATATGGCAGCCCGGCTTCGTCCCGATGCCGACGCAGCCGGGCGAAGAGGCCGCCCCGACGAGCGACCCGACGAGCGACCCCACGAGCGCGCCGCCACCGACGACGACGACGACGACGACGGGTCTTGCGACGACGTTTGCGACGACGACAGTCGGGTCGAGTCCACCGCCGCAGGCGACAGAAACCGGGACGAGACTCCCCCCCGGCGGCGCAGACGCCGGGCTGACCACGGGCGGCATCATCGGCGTGAGCGTGGGATGCCTGGTCCTGATGGCCGTCATCGTCTACCTGTACTTTGCGCGGCGCCGGTACCGGGACAGAGCGATGGCGGAGCGGGAACGCGAGGAGATGAACGGGCCGGGCTCGCGCAAGTCCAGCGCGAGGACGTGGCAGACGGCCGAGCTGGAGTCGCCGGCCGCCGCCGCGGCGCGGCCCGTGTCGGAGCTGGACAACACGCAGGTCGTACGTCACGGTTCCCGCCACAGCGGGCTCCGGGGGCCGGGGTCGAGACCGATGGGCCATATCGCCGAATTGCCCGGATGATGCGTTGTTGGAAACGTTCCGGGAGAAGATTGGAGTACATAGACTAGACGATGTCGAGGTCTCGGACCACTGTAGACTGTCACGAAAGACCGACCGATGTAATTGACGAGGAGATGGGGTTGATGTATAAGGTTGCGTTATTGTATACAGTGAAGGGTTACAAAGACATTGTCCAGGTCCATCTCGCAGGTTCATGGGGATAATGACGCGAGCTTGTTAGACGCTCCCATTCGAGCTCACATCCGAGGCCCCGGATTGATAGAGAGCAGGTCACGCCGGAAGCCGCCCCGGCCTATCGTACAGCAGAAACCGGCCAACATCCCGTGATCTCGTTGAAGAAATGTTGTTCTAGGAAGAAGAACACCCCCGTACCTCGAGCATCCGAGCCTCGGCACAGGTCCAAAATACGTCGCCCGCTTCACCTTATTTGGTCTTCTTCTCCTCGCCGACCGCCTTCCTCTCACAAACCTCCTTCAGCACCTCCGCGTCCCTCTCCCAGACGACGGCCAGGGCGGCGCCGGCGGGCCCGACGACGGGGGTCCACATGGCCAGCTTCCCGAGGTCCGCCGCGGCGCCCCCCGCGCCCTTGCGCTGGTACGCCACGTACGCGACCCAGGCCCAGGTGGCGGCGGAGGCGCAGTACATGTCCCACTGCAGCAGGCCCAGGACCCCGGCCTCGAGCGACGCCATCCTGGCCCGGGAGAAGGGCGACGGCGGCACGAACATGCGGCCCAGCAGGGCGGCCGTCGGGCCCGGGGCGCGGAAGGCGCAGCCGAGCGCGCCGCACGAGACGAGGGCGACGACGGGCAGCACGGAGGCGTAGACCCTGCCCAGCTCCCTGCGCGTGCTGCCCCACGCGGCGGCGGGGGTGGCGGCGCGCGGCACGAGGCGGAGGAAGGCGAGGGTGCGGGAGGCGGCGAGCTGCGCGGCGCAGGTCCACAGCGGGAAGGCCTGCCAGGCGGCGAGGAGGACCTCGGACGTGCGCGGGGCGACGAGGCGCGGGGGCGGCAGGGCGGCGAGCAGCGTCGGGAGGGCGGCGCCGAGGGCCGTGGACCAGAGCACGGCGCGGGCCTGGACGGGGTCAACGGAGATGGCGGCGGCGAAGGCCCCCGGGCCGGCGGCGGCGGCGGCGGGGATGGCGGACGTGTAGATGTAGAGGAGGAAGTACAAGGGCATCGTGATGCCGACGGTGCAGAGCTGCCACCCGAAACCCCAGTAGGTCGTGCTGCGGGTGACGTGTCAGTCTCCTCTTCATCGGTTCCCGCCCCTCCGCTCCCCTCCCCTTCACGGAAGGGAGATCGATGACGAGAAGCCCGGAAGAAAAAGAAGAGAAAAAAACTCACTATGAGATCAGCTTCCCCCGGTTCCCGGCCCTCAGGCCCTCCAGCTGGAGGAGGACGTGAAGCGCCAAGACCTGGCCGGCCATGAAGACGCAGAAGAGGGTGAGGGCGGGGTCCTTGCCGGTGAGGATGGGCTGGAAGAAGCGCACGAGCATGGTCAACAGGCTGTCCAGGGCCTTGGAGGAGGTGAAGGGGATGGGCCTCCCGTGGAGCTGCTTCTTGACGACGGCGGAGAGGCCATTGGCGATGGAGCGGTCGTTGATGGCGACCTTTGCGACGTAGAAGATGGAGGCGAAGACGGTCGTGAACAAGGCTTGAGACATGTTGTTTTTCCTTGAGCACACGGGGGGAGGGGGATGAGGAGGTGATGGTTCTATGGGCTCTGAGTGTGTTTGGAGGGAGCGGAGAGAGAGTAAGAGGGTGAGTGAGTGAGTGAGTGAGTGAGTGAGTCGAGGTGTAACTAGTTCGGGAACAACGACGTCGCCTCCAACTTTATCCTGTTTGTCGCATACAACTGGGATGAAGTGGGGGGGGGGCCGGGGTCGGAAATGCGTTTCACTCCGTCGATCAGCTGATACGACCGACCACTGTTAAATCTTATCGTGTGTCGCGGACACATGAGCTCGGGGGGGCAACGAGGGAGCAGCTGTTGGTGAGTGGAGAGACGGGGAGAGGGGAGAGGGGAGACGGGGGGGACGGACAGAGAAACATGCGCGTGTTCTTCACTACATGGCATCGAGTAAACACTGTCCGGCTACTGGGACTTCCCGCAGGCTGCAAAGCTGGGATGAAACTGTGTCTGTTTGTACGGGGTGATGATGATATCTGACGGATCATGGGTATGAACGTTGAAACTATAAACGTTGAAGCTTTTCTTTTGTTTGGCGGTGCAACCCACCTTCACCGCGACCCTCTCTCTCTTCCTCTCTCTCTCTCCGAACGCCTTTTTTTTCTCTTTCTCTCTTAGATTCTCCTTCAAGAATGACGCAGTAAACATGTAATTAACCGTCGGCAAGGCATGACCACCTCGTGGGCCCCCGTCTTCTCGTGCCTCGCCCCCCCGTCCCTCCCTCTCGCGCCGGTCCTCTATGCGCCGCCCGACGTACTCGGATACCCGGCGATGCGGGTGGTGATGATGTAGTACAGAGGCGCCGCCCTGGACAGTCAGCTGGCGGCGCGGCCCTCGGGCAGCAGCGGCTGGGGCGCCTCGAGCCAGCCGCGCGACGCGGCGTCCTTGATGCTGGCGAACCAGACGCCGGCCATCTTGGCGTACCCCGCGGCGTCCGGGTGCGTGCCGTCGACGAGGTCGCTCGCCAGCGGGCCGGCGGCCGTGTGCATGTCGGCGAGCACCAGCTTCCTCGACAGCGCCTGCTGCTCCGCGACGAGCGCCCTGTACTGCTCGTTGACGCGCAGCACGCACGCCTCGGTGGTGGCGTTGCCGTTGGGCAGCAGCGTCGAGAGCGCGACGGTCGCGCGCGTCGACGCCGCCCAGATGAAGTCGAGCATCTCGAGCGTGCGGGCGCCGGCCCCGTCCGTGTCGTGGCTCTGCGCGCAGTCGTTGGTGCCGGCGTTGACGAGGACGAGGTTCGGCAGGTCCTCGGGCACCGAGGCCCTGGCCTTCTCCAGCACCTGGTCGATGCGGAAGCCCGGCCAGCCCTCGTTCTGGTTGTCGGCCATGGTGCCGTTGGGGTGCGAGCCGACCATGTCGACGGGGTTGCCGTCGGCGACGAGCAGGTCGCGCAGGGCGAGGCGGTAGCCGTTGCCGTCGGCGGACGCCTGGCCGTACGTGATGGAGGCGCCGAGGGGCATGATGCGGAGGGAGACGTTGCCGCCGACGAGGATGTTGAAGTCGGCCCTCGGGCGCATCGCGGCCGGGGACCGCCACGTGGGGACGGCGCACACTGTTCTTGCGAGTTAGCGACTCGTCGTTGCGGGAGAGCATGACGGAAAGGGGGGGCATCGGGAGGGAGGCGGAAAGAGACCGTACCGGCAGTGGCCGAGGCCAAGAGCGTGGCGGCCCAGCGGAGGAGAGCGCCGTCGGAATGCATGACGATGTTTGCAGCGGTGCTGGTGGTTCGTCCAGCGGCGCGCGGCTTTCGGATAGCGTGAGATGGGTACGTGGCTTCGACAGAGAGAGAGAGAAGAACGGCACAGGACGGAGCTTCACGACGGGACGCCTGGGCAGTAGACCGTGTTAAGTACAAGGCCCCGCGTGAAAGGATCAGGGTGACGGCGCCAATACACTACATACATACTCATACTTAGGCTCACGGCCGGGGAAACGGGGATCGCCTGGGGTCAGGGACGCCCCTTGCACGGCATTTCTTGCTTGCTTGCTTGCGCTGCTTGCGCTGCTTGCGCTGCTCTCCTCGCTCTAGTTCCAAGGAAGGCTCCCCCCCCCTTGAAAGGGTTCGGATGGGGTTCATTGGGATGTATCCGTACGGATACAACGAGCATGACACCAATCTGCGCAAGGACGGACGCGGGGGTGGCTAGACAGGGGTGACCAAGTGGTGGCCTACATACGCTATGGATGACACGACCTACATGTCGAGCCGAGGATGGGCCGTGGGAGCACCGGACAAGGGCTAGGCCGGAGGGAGCAGAAGTGGAATCGAGATGATGATCGAGCCGGCGATGATGTTTTACAGAATTGGTCGACTTTGTACACACATACACAGATATATGCATCTGTACGTCTGTACATACGTGCACAGTAGTACCATGTGCGTTTGATCTCACACGAAGGCGTGCGGACTCCAGCCACATGAGATCTCGGATGATGAGGCCAAGAGCTGGCTGCAGGACGAGGGAGCCGGGAGTCGGGTACATGTTCCAAGGACAGAATCCAAACATCTCTCCACATCACTGCCCGCGCATGACTGCAACCATTAAGGCGAGGAGAAGAAGCAACAAGAGCAGCTGTGGGCCAAAACTCCTCCCCTTGATGGCACATGACTAGCTCTCTAGTAGTAGTCGTAGGAAGCGCGGCGCAGTGCCCGACAAGAAAGCAACGCTGAAAAGTCCCCCTCCCCTCCGCCGGTGTAACTCAAGGGTTGGGAAACAAAGAGGTCCCCCCGACTGATCTACATACGGATAATAACGCAGGGAAACGAGACCTTTTTGTCCCGCATTACGTACATAGCCAGCCACGTACGGATACACGCCAACGGTTTCAGGCTATCCGGCACCCCCTGTTGCGTCTCCCACCTCGCTCTCGCTCCTCCCGAGTCGTCGCCCCATGCTCTCCGTCTCCTGTTGAACACGGCCGGTCCTGGTAGCTAGCTGCCCTGTAGGACGGCACCGAGAACATGGAAAAGGGGGAAACAGAGCGACACGGGTGTGGCTGAGGCGGAACCAGGTCACGAGGCTAACGGATGGGGGGAGTCCGTCCTGCGAGTAAGGTTTTGGTGCCCTTTTGGCAGAGGAGGAATCTAGCAACCAGCCCTACGTACAACAGTCACAGGAACGTAGAAAGAAGCCTGCCTGCCAACAAGGTAGACAGACGGAGAAGCTGTCTTTGGCGTCATCCCGCCGGGCTGCCCATAAGAAGCTCCTGATCCCTGCCGGCGAGTTGCTGGGCCATGTCATGGATGGCTTGTCTGTCCCCCAGAAGCCCTTTTCTCCGAACTCTTGGTCCCAGCAATAAGTTCCCGACGGGGCCACTCGGTTTCACCTTTAGCAGACACAGCCGCACTTCTCCAGACTACTCCTCCTCCTACTACTCCTCCTCCTCCTCCACCAACTCGTGCTAGGTAGCCGCTATGCCATGTATGACTCCTGCGTCGACAATGTGCTGCATGCATGCATGCATGGTCGCCCCGTTCCTGCATCTCTCTCTCCCACGCCGTTGCGCTGTTCGGATTCCCGTCCCCGAGGCCCGTGGCTGGACGGAAGGGAAAAGAAAGGAAAGGAAAGGGGGATGATCTCTCTCGCCGTTCGCTCGGCCCATCGTGCCACGAGCACACCGCGCAGCAGAAGAGGGTTTCGGCGCGTCCAAGTCCCCTTGCGATCGCCGCCCGCTTGACGTCACGGTCGAAACGGCGTCACGAAACGGCTCGTTCAGCTCCTCGCCATTGAAGCTCGGATGGGGGGATGCAGCTTACCTCGTGTTCCCGCTACCGCCGTTGACGGACAGACAGACGGACAGACGCGCGCGCGCGCCGGAGACGGTAAAGCGACGTAGGAAACAAGCCATCTATCTGCCTCGGGGCGAACTCGTCCTCGGTATAAGCGACCCGAGTGCCAACAGCTCGGGGAGAAACCCTCCCTCCCCTCCCGGGTCTGCAAACCCTCGCGATCCAAACCTTTTGTTTTTTTGTTTTGCGCCATGCGAGACGCCGTGAGACCAAACTGCGTGCCGAAAAGGAATGAATGTTTGTTGAACATGACGAAGCGCCCTTCCTGGCGTCGTCTGTCTCACCTTGTGCCCAAACAAACACATGTCGGCCACGTCCACCGAGGAGGGCTCAGGTTCACCGAGCTGTGCACACTCAGACAGACCCCGAGTCGGTCTGTCCCTCACGCCCGGGTTCCTCTTCTCCCGCCCACGGACTGGCTCCAAACCGTCCCAAGGCACCGCGGCTAACCCTTTGGTGCGTGTACGGATAATACCCTTATTCGGGTTCCGCTGCCGGCGTCATCTGATAAGCTCCAGGGGCAACGCGTTAGTTTATTCCCGCTCCCCTCCCGGCCGAACCCCTTCTGCCGCTACGTGTGACCGGTGGCAAGTGACGGTCTGGTCTCATCTCGACTTTTATCTGCCGCCAATGGCCATCTCCGCCATCACACCCCCTCCCCCCTTCTTCAGAGCGGCCCGCTGGGAGCGCGCCGTGCTGGTGTACACGCTTGTCATTTTGACCAGAGACAACTCACACCAACACCGCCCAACGTGATCGGTCCTTATCTCGTCCCAGCATCGAAAGCGCAGCAACAGGAGCCCGCCCTGGTGAGCAAGGTTCATATGACCCCGAGTTGCCCATCACGATGGCCTCGAGTCTGCAGGCATATCGCTGATGGTGACGGGCCGAGGGCAAAGCCTTGCGCCCACTTCAACTCATGATAAAAAGGATATTGTCCCCTGGGGAGGGAGGGGGGGAGACGTGATATGAATTCGTCATCTCCAGTTGCCAGATTCCCGGAAAACCCATATCCACGACGGGAAAACCGTTGCCGTTGAGTTACACCTTTCTCTGCCGTGACGACTTGCCGAATACATACCACACGGCAACAATGTCGAAACCCCTCCCTCCCCGCCCCAGCGACGAACAATCCCCGCTGCTACCCCCCGACGACGACCCGGACCCCTCCAACCTCGTCCTCTTCCGCCGCGCCGTCGGGATCAACGTGCGCGCCAGCACCCACGACGACGACGGCGACGGCGACGCCCTGGAATCCGCCCGCCCCCCGGCGCCCCTCGGCATCTACGCCGCCGCCATCGCCGCCCACCGCCGCCTCCGGGCCCTCCGCGTCGCCGCCACCGTCGCCGTGTACGCCTGCCACGCCGCCCACCTCGTCGTCGGCGCCGCGCTGACCTCCCTCGGCCCGTCCGCCGGCGCCCACCGCGTCAGCATCACCGCCCTCGGCGCCGCCAACACCGTCGTCGCCGGCCTGCTGGCCTGGGCCAAGGGCCGCGGCCTGCCGGGCGCCCTGCGCCGCCGCGAGGCCGGGCTCCGCCGCGTGCGCGACTGGATCGAGGAGACCGAGGCCCTGCTGGCCCTCGGCGACGAGGGCGCCGACCTCGTCGCGGGTCCCGCCGACGACGCCGAGGCGTTCGCGCGCTGGCACCTCGCCGGCGACGGCGACGGCGACGACAACGACAACGACGACGACGACGACGACGACGACGACGACGACGACGACGACGACGACAAGGGGAAGGGGCCCACGGCTAGATGGATGCGAAGGCGGTGAGATGTCGTCGGTCAGTCAGTCAGTCAGTCAGTCACGGTTCGGTCAATGTGCTGTTTAGATACCCAGTCTTTCATGCGTTCTGTATCGGCAGATCACCAGTCATAGTCTCGTTTGTAATCCAGCCACGCTCCCTCCGCTTCCCTCCCGTGAACCCTCTTTAAACGGGCAACCTCATCACAGCTTGGCCCTCGCGATCGAACTGTTCTCCCCGCTCCTCCGGCTCCTCTGCCCCCTCCTCAGCAGCGGGATGTCGTCCGTCACGCCGGGGATCTCGTTCTCGCACCACTCGTGCCCGCCCAGCCCGTTGACCAGGGCCCCCGCGAACCCGTCCCCTCCGCCGGGCCGCCGCCCCCGGCGCCGCCCCCCGATCAGGACCTCCTGGTCGAGCGACCCGACGCAGATGCTGGCCCCGTCCTCCCCCTCGACGCGGTAGTACAGCCACGAGCCGCACCGCTCGCAGAAGCCGCGCTTCGCTACGGGCGTCACGCTGTACTCCCGCAGCGTCTGGGTCCTCGCGGAGGCGGAGTCGGAGGAGGAGGAGGAGGAGGAGGAGGACCACTGCAGCGGCCAGGGGACGCGGTGGAAGGCGACAAAGAGGGCGCCCGACTGCTTGCGGCACTGCGTGCACTGGCACGTCAGCGCGCCGGACGCGAAGTCGTGCGAGGCCGGGAAGGCGACGGTGTACCGGAGGGCGGCGCAGAGGCAGCCCCCGGTCACGGTCTCGGGCTTGGGTCCCAGCTCTGCGGAGGACATGCCGTCTTGGAATGACCGTGTCGTAGTCGGGGATGTACTGGACACTGAACGAGAGTTGTCGTAGAGTCGTGTTCAAAAGAGTCTTGGCGGCGGCTGGTGGATGTAAAGCCCGACGTCCGGGTTTCGACGATGGAGAGATGTTATGTCCCTTGGGATTGAAGGTTTCAGATGAGTTTTCCCGGGCAACCTTGAGAAGAAGACAAAGGTTGAAGTCGTAGCTGACTGACTGACGCATCGGCAACTCATCTTCTTATATCAGACTTGTGTGTGACGAGACGGGGGCTACGTCAGGGTCGTCATCAGTACGCCCTTTGGCGCGGGGACGGGATCTGAGATTGCTGTCGAGTTATCGATAAGTTATCAAGGAGCCATCATGTCGTAAGCACCCCAAGACAGCGTAAGCCAGGCGTCTTGTGGAACACAATGAATCACGGAGGATATCATCAAGTCCCTTTCATTCTTGTACTAAGTAGATATCTCTCGAATCAGCCGCATTCCCCCCATCCCCCCCATTCATTGCCCACAACGAACGATGGCCGGCTCAGTAATCTTCGGAGGAGACCTCCGCCGCCGAGTGCAAGGTAACCCAACGCAGACCAAAAACATCGAGTTACAAGGTTCGCTCGGGCGGCCACCTATTCAGAAGAAGCCTTTCAACACTCAGTGTCAGGCATGATACGTGTGTTGTAGCCATTATGTACCTGTACGACCGACGACTTTAACAGGAACCGCCTTGGATACGCATCTGTACGACTCGGCCCGCGTCTTGATTCTCTCCCGCTCCCACTCGCGCTCACACACACACACACACTTCCTCTTCTTCCTACCACCTGCTACTCTGCGGGCTCTCGACGACTATGGCGGGCCCCGGCCAGCAGTCAATGTCGTCCAGCTTCCTCAGCAGCTTCTCCAACTTGACCCTTGCACCCTCGCTCACCAGCTTGTGGAGGCCGCAGCCCTCGCCGCAGCCCTCGCCGCCGCCGCCGCCCATGTTCATCTGCTCCATGTACGCCGCCCCGCAGTCCCTCAGCTTCGGGATCAGGCTGTTCCCGTTCTGCTCCAGCACGTGCTGCGGCATGTGGTACAGGACCTCCAGCAGGTCGTCGACGATGCGCTGGTGCTCGAGGGCGACCCGCGTCCCGGCGGCCGCCGACCCGAACTTCTGCAGCAGGTTGGACCGGATGTTGAGGCTCGTGATGAGCATGTTGGCGACCTGCGTGTCGTGGCCCTTCCGTCACGCGCGGCGGCCGCGACAGGCCCCCCCGCCAGCGCAGCTCCGGCCACGTCAGGAAGAGGTCGCTGAGCTGGTTGAGCCCCGGCACGTACGACGTCGCGTCGCCGTGCCACGGCGACAGCTCCGCCGCCGACAGCCGCGGCCCCGTGTCGAGCTGGGATTCCGTTAGGGCAAGGGGGCGCAGCTGGGAGCGGTTCTCCTGGTGCGAGACGATGCTCACGGACAGTTTCCCGAATATGTCCGTACTGCTGCACGAGGGTAATGGAGGCCAAAGGTCAACCGAGGGCTGTTCTCCCATCTGCATTCACAGTCTTCCCGGCGGGGGGGAGTGTATACATGTGGGCGGTATGGGGAAAGGGGGGGCAAGGGGCTCGTTTCTCCCATCGTCTGCTTACCAATACGCCGCAAACATCAGCCAAAAGAGCCGCTTCAGCAACTGCTGCTCCGACATGTCCAGGGCCGCCATGCGGTAGTAGACCAGGAACCTCACCCCCGCCGCCGCCTCGGACATGCCGTGGAACGACCCCATGTCGCCGAGCCCGTCCTCGTTCATCGAGCTGGCCGAGGTGCCGATGTTGTACATGGTGATGCACCAGTCCAGCGAGTACGACGGCCTTCCTCAGCCCGTGGTCGAGGAGGCGGTGCTCCTCGACGAAGTCCAGGCACCTCTCCACCGCCACGGGGCCGTAGCAGTTCCGGCGCAGCGTGGCCGTCGTGGCGGCGCAGACGCTCACCACCAGCGCGCAGAAGGCGCGGTCCGTGTTGGCCTCGCCGGCCCGGAGGCGGTACGTGAGCCGCTGCCGGTGGAGCACCGGCGCCAGCGCGTGGACCTTCTCGAACCAGTCGTCCAGCATGCGGTGGACGAGCCCCTCGGCCGCGAAGAGGGAGAGCCAGTCGCCGTGCTGACCCGCGCTGGGGCTCGGCGGGCCCACGATGGCGCGCAGGTCCGCCGCCGAATGACCGGCGGCGGCGAAGACGACGTGATGGGGAAGGAGAGCGCCGGACCGGAGTGTCTGGCCGAGGCATGAGGAAGTGGGTGAGGCCTGGTAGGGGAAGCCCTGGTCCGGCGAGGTGGCATCTGATACGGACGCCGGCGGGCTCTGGAAACTGGTGTTGGATGCCGTGGCAGAGCCTTGCTGATGCTGCTGCTGCTGCTGCTGCTGCTGTAACTGTAGTTGGAGCCGACGGTGCTTCTCGGCGTGTCTGCAATCCTTGGTCAGTCTGTGCCATGAAGCCGGGTGGCACCCGGCGATGCGGGGCCCGGAGGAGTCGGACGGAACTTGTTCTGCGGCCCTCTCCGCCTCCGCGGCCGGTCATGAGTGCAACGGATGTCAACGAATAAGCACCCTTCGCACTGGCTTTCTCCGGCTTTGTACAGGCACTGCCGGTCACGTTAGTCGAACTCGGTCGTTGGGCTTTGGCAAAGTAACAGTGAGCCGAGTCACAGCCCGCCGGGTGTCTGTTCCAATGCAGTAACGGAAACAACATTGACTTGCTAAGGAAAAAGAAGAAAAAAAGATGATGCCTGTGAGAGACTTCGTGACTTTTCTTCTTTTTTCCTCCCTTTGACTGACCCTGACTTCTGCGGTCCCAGCAGGCATCGCAGGCATTCTGGGTGTCTGACGATCCTGGGCCTCGGCCTGCTGCTGCTGCTGCTGACGGGCGAGGTGGGATCCGTCGACAACGGGGAGAGGGCCCCGGTCGTGTCCGGCGGCCGGGCTGCCCTGTCAAACTCCATGGTTCTCGGGTCAACTGTTCACAGGTATCCTGTCAGGTAGCCCAAGGCCGTAAAGGACGGCTACCGGTGCTGTCAGGTCACATCAAACCAGGCCAAACCGGACGACCACCACCTGGTCTCTGGACGAACCAGCCCCCCCCCCCCCGCACGTCGGACGAAACAGAACAGGGCTTGGCGGAACCCCAGGCCCAACGGCGGAGAAGAGCCGCTCAGCTTCGGCCGACGTGTCCGTCCAGTCGGCGTGCGAGGCTCGAGCGGCCTGTTGTGACCTTCCTTGTAAATGGTAGGTCTAAAAGGCATCATCACTGCGCCGCCGCCATCGGATTTGCAGGGGAAAGCCCTGCACCAGGGCGTTACGGGTCGAGTCAGGCCACGGGCTCAGAACGGCATAGCTCCAGACGGCCCAAGAACTCTATTGTTGCCGCTTCTCTTGTACGGACCGTCCGTGTAAGTCTCCTCCGGCATGTGTTCCCGATCATCATCGATGCGACTGAGTTGTGCGTGCTGTTTGCTGGTTGGACCGTCTTCTTGCCCCCCCCTCCCCTCCCGGGCCCCAATCTGTGCTTCTGCTTCACCGCGCTCAGCGGCGTCTTCAACCAATGGGTCAACCAACCCTCTGGGGCTCGAGCGGCTGCAGTGGCGGTTCTACTTTGTCTACATCGCCGTGTGAGTCCCGGTTGCCGCGCTCTGTGCATGGGGTCGAAGCCGCTAAGCAGTCTCCTGTGTAGCCTGGTTATCGAGTGCCTGGTAATCTACTTCTTCTTCGTCAGAACCAAGGGTCCGGCGCTGGAAGAGATTTCCATGCTCTTCGACGGCAAGGACTCTGCGGCTGGGGTCGCCAGGGTCCACGCTCAGACGATGGTTGGAGAAGTCGACAAGAGAGGCGACGGCATGATTACAGTGAGCAGAAGGCGTTTTCTTGACAACAACTAAAGAGAGCCCGGTTCCCTGAACGAAGGAACTTTCACCGACAAGGTTACTGTAATTTTGACTCCTGGCATGGATATCGAAAGGTAACGCGTAGAGTGAACTTATTGTTGAGCGCACATCCTATAGATATTTCCCAATAGATGAGTGGGCAAAAGCATACATAGGTCGGAAATGTAGTATGACCAGGAAACCGTACAAGCAGGCCTCTTTCGGATCAAAGGCGCAGCCATGCGAGCATTGTGCTCGCAAGCTGCACGTTACAACCCCTGTTCGTGCTTAGGGACAGAACAGAGCGCTTTTCAGCCTGTGCTGTAATAAGAACGTGTTTGCACAACATGGGATATGTGTGAGCGGGCTATAGTCCCGTTAACGTCGCCTAATCTGCACAGGTCCTCCGTAGCCTCGGTAAGCTTTGCGAGGTCAAGTGGGCAAGTCGCCGACTCGTGTCGAGTGGACGAACTTCGGATTCGGCATGTCTGCGAAGCGAATCGCCAGACCAGGGGCGGGCTCCATTTTCTCGCCTTGGGCCTGCCGAGATGATTGCCGTGTTTTGCTGGTCCTCCCGGCTACTCGGGAGTTTGGGCGGTCTTGAGAGAGAATCGACTCAGACATGGGCATTCTTCAGTACTTTTCGACTAGGATTTTGTCAGAAAAGCTTGGGTCGTGCCATATATAGTTTGCTTCGTTACCACACTTGGCTGCGCCTATAAAACGTTGTAGATACGTACTACTCCTCTGATCCCATCCTGCGTGAGAGACCGCCGAACCGATGTCTCTCTCATACTGTAAGCCAGCTCACATTGTATTACGGCGGAGTCATACGTTTGCTTGCGTCGGCATGTGTTCGCACCTCGTAGCATGGCAGGAATACATGCACATCCAAAACGCGCGTACTATAAGAAGCTTTGGTTGTGCGCTAGAGGAACTAGAGAAGGGCGGTCTCACATGAAACGGGGCGGAGGTAGAAAAAAGATTCTTTTCTGGTCCAAAAGAGGAAAACTATTCCAATGTAGGTTCCACGAACATCAGACATCTTCAGGGTTTTTTTGTCAAAGTCACTCTCACAATCTACAAGGCACGCAGCATAAAACTCAACGGGGTTTGATGATACCCGCTTCCATCTCCATTACATATACCACTTGAATGTACATAACTCCCTCCAAAAGTATTCAAACCGTAGCGCAACAGTCTTCGAGCTGGTCGTCAAGGAGCCCCCACATTCTGGAGGAGCATAGACTTGACGGCGAAGCCCTCCAATCAAGTGGACGGGCCCGGCGACGTTGATCTAGGAGCAGGGGCAGACGGGGACGTCGATGACCTGGCCGATGTCGATCTTCTCAGCCACGACATCCGGGTTCACGGCCTCCAGAACGCGGTAGTTGAGGCCGAGCTTCTGGCCGATGATGTAGAAGGTCTCGCCCGACTGGACGGTCCAGGTGGCGGGGCCAGCAATGACACACGGGGCGGAGCCGCCCGAGCTGGGCAGGCAGGACGAGTTGTCGGGGTCGCAGAGGTTGGTCGGGACCTTGAGGGTGGAGCCGGAGAGGACGTAGTTGGGGTTGGCGAGTTTGTTGAGCGAGGCGATCTGGCAGATGCCCGAGTGGAACTCGTTGGCGATCGAGGTCAAGGTGTCGTTGGTCTTCACCACGTAGTCGATGGCGGTAGTGTTGGAGCAGGGAGGGGTGGTCTGCTGTTCGATTCGTCAGTATAACGCTTCCCGGGTGCCCTTTCGTCGCCCTCCGTAGCTTGGAGAGACTCGTTCGCCCAAGGAGACAAGATGGGTTTAGCTTACAGGAAGCGCGGCCGCAACACCGGCGACGGCGAGGATGGAGAAGAGTCCGGAGATCTGCATGTTGACTGGTCGAAGTGGGAGAGTGTAAGGATATAGATGGAAGTTGAGCTGGTAAACGAGAGTCGGTGTTGGAACAAACTTGGTTGCTTAAGGAGTGACTGGATCGAAGATCTGGATGCTGGTGAAGATTCCAAAGCCTTCTAGACGTACCGGCAGCAACCTTCTACTTATACAAATCCTCGCCCGCCCCTTGAGAAAGAGGAAGCCGGCATCTTGCATACGTACATGGTATTAGCATTCCGGAGTTGCCCGCAAGGAACCCTAGGCAAAAGCGTTGTCTTTGTGGGACTTGGAGGCTCTCGTGGGGCCGTATTTGGAAGTGGAAACGGTGCTGGCGTCCATTCGTACCATTATTTTGACTTTTTCTTCCACGTCTTTTCCGATGAACCAACCGGCACGTTCATCTCCACAGGAAACCCGATTTTGCAAGGGGGGGAGGGGGGAGAGCATTTGGATCTGCCTGTAATTTCGGGTGTCATCATGTCTCTGACGCATCAAGCAGTGTAAAATTACCGGGTTTCGGGAGCCTTTTTGACTGGTCCCTGTTCTAAAGTTTGGATGATCCTTGTGATATTGTTCGCTGTCATCGGAAAACCGGGGGGCAGCTTTTGTATCTTCATCGACGTTGATTCCTGCACGATGATGACAAGGCCGCCACTTATCTCATCCATATTGTATGCCGAATGCGCAGTGGCCGAGCAATAGCATTCTTGAGAAACAGCAACATTGCCATAGGTGCAAATCTGCGCAACTGACTGTAAGCAGGTGGGCACCGGCACTGCACATCCTCCGAGAGATTGGGACACCAATGACTCAGTCAGTCTCCGGACTGTGAAGGCCGAGATGAGTAGCACGACATCCAACCCTAGGGCAATCAATCTAAGTTTGAATATGTAATGACAAAAGTGGAACCCCAATTGCCGATACGCAATTACACACCCCCTTAGGTTCTCGACGCTACTAGTCAGAAGGCTGGCTGCACTTTTAAACCTCCTACTCAGGTATCCGTATACCTCGCTAAGAGTAAAGCGGCTAGCTCAAGTCCTCCCTACCTAGTGTTCGAATCTAGGCCTCTTAGAATTATAGAAGTCTCTGTAACTAAGCGTATGCGTATGCCATTATGAAGGCACATAGAGGTCTAGAGTATCCGTAGAGAAGGCTTATAACTGCAATAACAAAAGTGGAACCGCAATTGCCAATGCGTAATTATAGCCTAATTATACAGAGTATATCACGACAGAACATCAATTGACTGACGCCCTATGTCAACGTGCGCACAAGTGTCCGCGTCATCCAACGTTCGGGAGCATACACAAGTATGCCTCGTTCGTCTCGCTTTCCAACCACAGTCCTATCACCAAAGCTAGATTGCACCGACCGGGCAAAACCTGCTCGTATCTCAGTGTTGTGTCCGCATATGCGCCGGACATTCTGTCGAGAGTTTGGCCAATCTTAGGAACCTCCGCTCATGACCGGCACAGTTCCAGGCGCCCCCCCCCCCCCCCCCCCCCCCCCCCCCCCCGGGTTGATAATCAAAGTTTAAGCTGTCAAACCCCAAAGACAACTCATAACTTCCGCGCGTCCCGAAAAAAGTCGCCCTCCACCCTATGCAGGGCAGTGCCTGTCGGACTGCTGAAATTGCTTTTAGGGCAACAAGGAGCAAAGAGCAATGCCGTCGTGTCTCGTGGCCCAGAAGGGGCTCAATAGAAGGGGAAACGGACTTGACTTCTGTAACGAGTATCGGAGCCGTAAGTTTACTGTTATTGAATCGTTCGAAACTCAAAGTAGTGCTGCAGACAAGGATACAGTCACGGGTATCATGTCTTGACAAGTCTGCCGCGGCGGCCGAGCTATATTGGGCATACTTTTAGGATGGCAGTAGCAATTAACTTTTACCCATCTTACTGTTCTATTCCCTGTGAACCGTGAGTTCGGATATTGTCTCACGCTCACATTTCGCCTCTCCATGAGGTACCCGTTTCTTAAATGTATTGCGGCACCGCCATCGACAGCAGCAGCCGCTGAAGGCGTGCTGCAGTCGGTTGAAGAGCTTCACGCAAGAGGCCTTTGACAATGGTGCGTAAGAAAAACACGAACATCCACTTACTAGTGCTACACACAATTCGTACAGAAGCGAGAACTATAAATTGCATTCCCCAGCTGGTCGCACCTTGTCATTCCCTCACTCATTGTGATCGGCGCGTCAGCCAAGTCAAAAGGTCCCTCCCGCTGCAGCCGCAGCCGTCCACTGGGACGGATGAGTAGCTTCCGCACCAAGACGTAACTTCAACTGAGACATGTATTTCCAAGGTGACAACGGCGGTGGGTTGAACGGTAACCTCGACCCGGGAGCTCGGGTCCGGCTCGCGCCCCTGTGGACTGTAGCTGTACTTCGGCAACCGGCCAGAGCTGCTCTATTGCTCCGTCGCACTCGCAGCATAACCCCAGGTGCGATATAAGCCCTCCCTGGTTGAATACTGGTCCACTCAGTTCGGTTCTTTGTGTATTCCCTCCTGCCCATACATGCTGCCATTGCTTACATCCGATGTTTACCCCAAAACCGAGAAGCGCGTTTGACAACACCAGAGCCAGATGGAGACACCTATTTCTTCATCTGGCGTCAACTATCAGCTACAGACCATGGCAGCGGTCATGGCATAGACCCTTGCGACTACAGGGGCCAAAGTATTTGGTTACATGTTGAACTCGGAAGCCCCTACAAGAATATGCGTATATGGCGCTGTCAGCCGTAGGAACGCACCTAGACCACGGGGAAACCAGTCAAACAGCCAGAGCCACATGAGAAAAGATGTAATGTGGTTGCACTTGAGACACTTAGCTGGGCGTCACTTCTCCCTTCAACCAAGTGCTTGCTTCTGGTCCACATGGTTTTTGGACCTTCATCCCGCTGCCAAGCGGGCGTATTTGTCCTTACGTCACGGCATGACGAGGAGCCTGGTGACACCTAGCCTCATTAATATTCGTGCGCGTTCGACTATTGAATAGATGTCTACGTTCAGATACCCAAAGCTAATGGACTGGTACTGGGGCAATAGCGGGATTGTTCAACGACCAAGCAGCAACCGCAGCCTTGATATCACGCACCCAACGGTGATACGGTCTAAACGGCGCACAGCTAATCTTACGGACCACTCGCAGACGGCTGGCTCGCCTTGGGCCGCAAAACACGTCCGTACCCGGACGGCGAATGTCGAGTTGCGGCTCGACACGGAGAATTCCTGGTAAGCGTGTGTCCAACTGCCGACTCTCTTCAGCTTCTCCGCGCCGACGCGGGAGAAGAGCCCCGTCCCATTGGTTCTGCTCGCCTCTCGCCGGCTGCATTCCCGGAACTCCACCTTTAGCCGCCCCCGGATCGACCCCAACCCTGGTGTTGCGCACCAATCAAAAACCCGTGTCTGGGCCGGGCTCCTCGCTGAAGGGAGCACCTTATTTGCGCGCAAGTGAATGGGTAACTTGGCAGTGGGTGAATTGGGGGGGGCAGTGGTTCTTGCAGGCTCGTGTTGATGGGGAGGGCGAGCCCCGGGAGAACCGCCGTGAGTCGATCATCGTGACATCAACCTGGAGCGAGCTAGCGAACAAGTATAAAGGGTGGCACGAGGTGGTGTTCATCTGTAGTCCTCACTCATACAAGTGAGTTTGAGGGCGCGGCCACCTGTCCAAACGCTACGGAAACCCAGCATGAAGGTTCGACCGTCATCATCGTCAGTGCTGCCGGCGATCGTCGCCGCGGCCGCGGCGCGAGCCACCTTCTCGAACCCGGTCCTGTGGCAGGACCTCGCCGACGTCGAGGTCATACGCGTCAACGACACGTACTACTACACCGCCTCCACCATGCACTACTCCCCCGGCGCCCCGGTGCTGAGGAGCTACAACCTGGTCGAGTGGGAGTTCGTCGGGAACTCCGTCCCCGAGCTCGCCTTCGGCGACGAGTACTACCTCAACGGCACCTCCCGCGCCTACGTCGACGGCGTCTGGGCGAGCAGCCTGCAGTACCGCGAGAGCAACGGCCTCTTCTACTGGTACGGCTGCATCCAGTCGGGGGAGATGAAGACCTGGGTCTTCACCGCCAGCGACCCGGCCGGGCCGTGGACCGCTCAGCCGCCCATTGACGACTGCTTCTACGACCTCGGGGTTCTGATCGATGACGACGACACCATGTACGTCGCGTATGGGAGGTACAACATCAGCGTTGCCCAGCTTTCCCCGGACGGGCTGAAGCCGGTAAGAAAGGAGGTGAGATTGTCCAACTCTTTTTTCTTTTTTTTCTTCTTTTTTTTCCCCCTCTTCCCCGAGGGGCCCGTTGGAAATCATCATTGCTGATCTGTGACCAGGTTGTTTGGGAAGATTCGGTACGGTATCTAGAAGGGTCCCGGTTCTACCACATCAACTCAAGCTACTACATCTGGTTGACCAGGCCCGCCGACGGTCAGTTCGTGCTCAAGGCAGACAGCCCGTGGGGTCCGTACACCGACCGCGCAGTCCTCGACAGGATGGCGTCCCCGGTTCCGCACTCCGGGACGCCTCACCAGGGCGGCATCGTCGACACCCCCGGCGGCGACTGGTGGTACATGGCTTTCCTGGACGCCTACCCCAGCGGGCGCATCCCGGTCCTCGCGCCGCTGACGTGGGACGAGGAGGGGTGGCCCCACGTCGCGACGGACGAGGCCGGCGGCTGGGGCGCGGCGTACCCGGTGCCCGTCGAGACCCCCAAGAAGGTCGACGCGGCCGGCGCGTACACCGACGCGTTCGGCGGCGCCGCGCTCTCCCCGCAGTGGGCCTTCAACCACAACCCCGACAACTCGGCCTGGGGGCTGGGCGCCGGGGGGCTCACGCTCCGCACGGCGACGGTCACCGACGACCTCTACGGCGCGCGCAACACCCTCGCCCACCGGATCCTGGGGCCCAAGAGCAGCGGCACGTTCCGCCTCAACCTCGGCGGCATGGCCGACGGCGACGTGGCCGGGGTGTCCGTCTTCCGCGACGAGTCGGCCTACATCGGCTTCCGGAAGGAGGGCGGCTCCCTCGAGCTCGTCGCCGTGCACGGCGTCGTCGCGTCCGAGAGCGCCGGCTGGCAGACCACCTCCAACGGCACCGTCGTGGCCGCGGCGGGCGGGCCCGGCGTCGACCTGTCCGGGGTCGCCGACGGGACCACGGACGTCCACCTCCGGATCGTCGCCGACCTGCACCCCACGTTCGGAGCCGCCGCCGACAACCCCGCCCAGCTCCTGTACTCGGTCGACGGCGGCGAAAGCTTCACGCAGCTGGGACCCGACTACTGGTGCCACAACAGATGGCAGTACTTCTTGGCCTACCGGTTCGCCGTCTTCAACTACGCGACGAAGGCGCTAGGTGGCTCGGTGCTGGTGAAGGAGTTCACTCTTGAGCTAGTTGAGTAGGTTCTATGAATTTCAAGACCAAGGTGTCCGTCCCGGTGGTACAACGGCTCTTCTTGGGAACAGCATCATTCAGAGCCCCATTTGCAGTGAGATGACGTTGAACAAAGTGGCGTGAAGTGTTGCGATCAGAGAGGCTGGTCTGCCAATTGTAGCTAGCGACCGACATGGGGTCCCCAGCACAACTTCCCGCTAAGCAACAATCAAACACTGATATTGGCCGCCAAGAAGCCGACCTTCGAGTCTGTCAAGGATCCGGCGCTTCGGGGTCGTTAAAGCTGCCTCTGGCCACAAGGTCGCCCCCCCATTTACATCATCCGGATTTCGGAGCCGTCTGGGAACTCGTGTTTCAGAGGAGAGCTGCACATGATTTGTGCGGGTTTGGCGAAGTCTGGTTGCGCACCATCACTTGGATGAAGGGTGATCTGATACTTGGATCCTGAACCACGTTATGCTGCTACCTGTCGCATGAGAATGTCTCGGTGGGCGGGGACCAATTGGGACAAAAAACGTTCATGGCGGCGTCGTGGTCTTTCAAGGGACAATTGCCGACTTATAGCCTGATCGGCAACTCTGATAACTCTTGCAAGTTCAGATATGTAAGGACCAATAACGCAGACCAAGCAGCCACAAGTGTTATTAGCACTTGAATTATGCTACACTAGGCCTAAAACAGGAGGGTACATCATGTTACGGTCCTAGTATAGTATAATCCAAGTGTTAATAGCACTTGTGGCTGATATTTAGTCTGCGTTATCAGTCCTTATCTGAACTTGTAAGGTATTGGAGTTGCCGATCAGGCTC
>MU846279.1:0-50454 GCA_030867225.1 Colletotrichum caudatum
GGAATACCGGCTTCTTATCGACGGGTTCATACTATGTGATAACCCCTTTTCTACCTACTGTGTGTAGGGGCAATCAAGCCCGCTTCAGTAATACTTCATGTTGATACCATAGTATCCTTAACCTGATATATTGTCTGTGGGTGAAGTATCAAGTCAATAACCAAAGTCCGCCGATGAACTTTATTAGTTTCCTGTTTACAGATGGGATACATTACACTTTGGATTCATCGTTACTCTTTGATGTTAATTACAAATTCCGGGGTTAATATACCTACAATTTCTCTCCCTAATCTCTCCAAAAACCATTACCAAATTCGTCGAGGGACCCACCAAACTCTGATAGGTTCGAATTTTCTACATGTGTGAACAGCGTCACTCTTGACGCACCTATGGCCATATCCAGGGAAGTACTTGATGGGAGTAATGGCCGTACTTCCCCAACACATGATAAACTGGCGAATGTGGTTGATACAATGCTCTTGATGGGCTGTCAGCATCGCGTTTCCGCTGCTCCGCGAAGGGTTGTTCTTAAAATGCTCTTACCGGTATGAAACTTTCCGTGGAGCCGAGTCTCCGGGTATACATCTCTATACGGAGGCTGACGAATCTGGTTGAGGTAATGCAGTTGATGGAACATATCAAACCCACCTGTCTATCTACTCTTATCGTGATCCCAATAGATCATGTCATCTTTGCCCCATAACTCTTTTGCCTCATTCTCGGATATGGAGAAAATTTACCCCAGAGAAGCTGAGCCCAAGCATCGTCAATCTCTTTGGATGGAGTGCCAACATAGGTCTTTTCATCGGTATTGGTGACGAGTACTTCGTCACCGTCTTCTTTGAAGTCAACTGGAGTCTCGAACCTCACTTGTTCCAGTTGTATCAACTCAGGTGGCACCCACCGCTATCATTAGCTCTGACATATCCAGTTCACTTTGTTCATAGAGTGTACCCACATGAAATATCCTCTTTAAGCCCACTCTCGTACGTAGTATGTACAACGTGAAGAAATTGAGCGGATTTCCGTTGCCCACAAGGTGCAAAAAACATCGGATGCAAAGAGACCGAATCCAAGCAAGATGTGTCCAAGAGTGGAGGACCGTGACTCCAAGTCATATTGTTTCGACCAGGGATCAAGTGCGTTTGCGCATCGTCTATTAAGTCGCCACCAACGGGATGGTATTTTGGCCGAGACATAGTACGGCACCTTTCTCCAGGAGCTTAGCTATCGAAACCAACGGTCTCATACAAGCTGTGTGCACGTATAGGGCAATGACATCGCCAGATTGAGCTTCTATCAGGGTTATGAGCACCGTAGCTTCAACCACAGTACTATCGAGCCTATAATGTATTCTTTGCATGAAGCGAGTGTGGCTGTTTCCAGCAGAGACGATTGGAATGGAGTTGACACCTTGCAGTCAAACATAGGCCGGAGTTCACAGCAAACCGTGCGGACTCTACTGGTGCGGGTCGGCTGATGCAGTGCAGCATTGTGTTTACTTTCGTGCCAGTCCCTCTTCTTCTTCTTCTTCTTCTTCTTCTTCTTCTTCTTCTTCTTCTTCTTCTTCTTCTTCTTCTTCTTCTTCTTCTTCTTCTTCTTCTTCTTCTTCGGCCAAATCCGCTTCACGTTCAAACAAGATCTTGGCGATTTGAGAGTGCTCTATCGCCTCATAAAGTGGTGTAAAATATTCTTTCGGGGTGCGTGATGAGTTGGTATTAGCGGCGCGCGCTCCCAGGAGCATATTTGCAACCTCTGTGCTACCGTAACAAGCCGCTGTCCTCATCCCAGGCCAAAGCTCTTCCTTGCGGATGGCTGGCATGGGGTAAAAAGGAAAAAAACGCGGTTGTAGTAAAAAAGGGGGGTTGCAGTTCGGGGACCTATCATCCGTACCTTTGAAAGCACGTACCGGTCTGACTAAAAGTGACATTAAAACGCTTAAACAAGGTCTCAGTGTGTACTTCCGTTAGTTTGCAGGGTGAACTGTCGTCAATTGTGACGATTATTCCAATCTGCCTTCCTTTAACCCCTGAATCCTGCAAAGTTTTCCTTTTATAAGCCTTCCGGTCCTGGCCCCACACCGGTGCCCCCAATCAGAATGACTCGACTCATCTTTCTGATTTAAAGTTCCCGAGCACCCTGTATTTACATCAAGTTTTCGTCCGCTCAACAGTATCCTTTGCACCAAAAACGAGAATTCATCACTGCTTCGCGCTTACTGTTCTTTGAAAATGACCGTTTCCAAGACTCTAGTCCTTATTGCGATGTTCAAGGGCATCGCGGGTCAGAGTTGTACACTGTCTTTTGACGGGCGGGTTCCAAGTACAGCCGAGCCTGCATTGTTCATTTCAAACGCGAGCCCATTCAATCCCAAGTTCGTACTTGGGCAGAACGTCACCTGGGATCAGATTATTGAATTTCCAAATGTTCCACCTTCCCGGGTAAACGACGACAGCCACCATCCTCATTGATGCCACTATTAACGAACATAAACAGTTTGACAACAACGGTACCAAGCCAATCGGATTGAGTCTTTCGTAAGATTGCCCGTCTCCCCATTTTAGTGAGGTTCAGTGACCGAGTCTGGATTGCAGAGATGAATCCATATTTGCCTCCTCTTCCGAAGGCCAGGAGGTAGCCCTGCGTCGTGCGGAGCTTCTAGTGAATGGCAAGAACGAAACAGTGTCCGGCCACAAGACGTGGCACATCTCGCTGCGCACTGATCCGACCAGACCTTTGAACTACACTCACGAGTACGTCCTTGCTTTCCAAGAGGCACAGGATTTCCAGGCCGACTTCTGGTCCGTGAAAGCGGGAGCTCGTCTGGAAGACAATCCCCCCACAAGTCAAAAGATGTTGCGTGTGGAGGGCTACAAATTCGATGTGCCTGTCAAAACCTTCTTTGAGACGCCGTTGGCAGACGACGTATGGCACAATATTGGCATAAATCTGGACTACCCAAACAAGTAAGACCTGCCACCCCACATGCCGCTTTTGGGACTAAGCCAACCTGGATGTGTGTAGTATGATTTCCGTTCTCTACAGCACTGATAACAACCCTCTCCAAGTGGTACTCCCACCCACGTTCAACAATATATCTGGCGCTGGTCAGACAACTCTCGGAGAAACCCACATTGGTTTGCAGAAACGTCCCGTCGGTGCAAACCTACAGAACTTCTTGTACAATGGCACTCAGCCATTCGGTATTAACGAGGCAATCTTTCTTGGTGGCATCTTCCAGGACGATTCTAGCACTGGATGCGTAACCCTCTGAAAAGCATGGTTAGAGAACCTTGAAGCGGACACCTGAGCATTTCGGGATGAAGGACAAGGGGTGGAGAAGAGGCCACGCCGGACAGAAAAATGTATCAGTATTGCTGACGGGATAGGGATGGTTCCAAAGGAGAACTGTTCAACACGGGCTCAGAAGCCACCTCGACTCGGAGCGCCTGGACACGTCCGACTTCATACTGTAGCGAACAGTCGATTTTGAAGGCTCACACTTATGCATGCCACATGACCATTGTCCCCTTCATTCCGAGTCTACACTCGGTTCAGAATTTGTTGTCAGCTTGAGCACGCCATGCAGTCCCTTCGTCAAGCGGGGTTGGGAGTAAGGTGAGTCATCACGGCTTCGGCCCCATCCCGCCTCGGTTCTGGAGCCGAGAACATTACCATTGATTGAAGTCTTGGTCCACAAAATGTAACGAATCAAATCATGAAAAGTCAGGAGCCTGAACACTTCCATCTTTCTATTTCTCCTCGCTACTTCGATCGATTTTGACCATGCTAGTTCTGATAGAAAACCACATCCCTCATCATCATCATCATCTTGAAAACGTTACATCATGGACAAAGATTCCGTATCAACCAAGAGTCTAGGTGACCTCCTGGGTGCCGCACCCGTAAATGTGGCAAAATACGAGGCACTCTATAAACACTTCCATGCGCATCCTGAACTCTCCAATCTTGAGGTTCAGACTGCCAAAAAGGTTGCAGAACAGCTATCGCAACTCCAAGCCTTCAAAATCACAACCGATATTGGCGGCCATGGTCTTGTCGGTCTGATGGAGAATGGCCCAGGTCCCACCATCCTCCTACGTGCTGACATGGATGCGCTTCCAATCAAAGAAGCAACCGGTCTTCCATACGCCAGCACAGTGACCATGGCCGATCTTGAAGGTACTATACGGCCTGTGATGCATGCCTGCGGTCATGACATGCACATGACTTGCCTTCTTGCTGCGGCTGAGAGGCTAGTCAAGCTCAAACAAGAGTGGTGCGGCACGTTGATTATCCTGTTCCAGCCTGCGGAGGAGCGCGGGACTGGAGCAAAGGCTATGGTAGACGATGGTCTTTATGATAAGCACAGGATCCCTATACCGGACTTTGTGCTTGGCCAACATGTCATGGCCATGCGAGCGGGGACCGTAGGAACCAAGACGGGAACTATTATGGCTGGCGCAGACAGTATGAAAATCACGTTGTCTGGGCTTGGTGGTCACGGTTCGCAAGTAAGTAGTCCGAGTGCTAAAATCTCCCTCCGAGATGCGAGAGCTGATTGTCATTTATAGCCTCACCGAACGGTTGACCCTGCTGTCATGGCGGCTCATGTAGTAGTACGTCTTCAGTCAATCGTGAGCAGGGAGATCAGCCCAAGTGACATTTCCGTCATCACGGTCGGCAGCTTGCATGCCGGCCAAACGGAAAATGTGATTTCAGACTCGGCAGAAATCGGCCTTGACATCCGCAGCGTGAGGTCGGAGACACGTGAGAAGCTCCTGGCCTCGATTAGGCGGGTGGTGGAGGCCGAATGTGCGGCCAGCGGCGCCACGGCCGCCCCCTCGTTCAAGATGACTCGGCATTTGCCGGTTACAGTGAACGACGATTCGATGACGACGACGCTCGCCACCAGCTTCAAAGAATATTTTGGCAGTGACTGTGATTCAAACATCGCGGCAACTACGATTTCAGAGGACTTCTCAGTCCTCGCAACGTCTCAGGGTAAGCCTTGTGCTTTCTGGCATTGGGGCGGAATAGAAGCAGGGTTATGGGATCAGAAAATGGAGGAAGGGAAGTTGGAAGAAATCCCGGCAAACCATACAGCAAGGTTTGCGCCTGTCATACAGCCTACGCTGGAGACGGGTATCGATGCTCTTTGTATTGCTGCCCTGACGTTCTTCAAGAAGGGTTTGTAACCGTTGATTATTGCCAGACACTACTCCAACCCAAGTTGACCGATCCCAAGCCAAGGGATCACAAGAACAGGATCATGAACATTGCTACGCAGTACCATTCACATCTCAGAGAGCCTATTTGATACCACCAAGCCTCGGCCAAGAACGGCCATGTCAAATCCGGCAAGTCTTCAGTACCCTGGCCAAACCCATAAGAAATGTCCTCAAAAATATGAAGTCCAATAGAGCTCTCTGCGGCTTGGAAACCTTGCGCCAGCCGGTACGCGCTTACATCAGGGACAATAGGATCAGGCCGGGAGTACATGATGAAGGCAGCGGGGCCGACCGTATTAACTAATTGATGCCGATGTTGCGGCAAGCGATTTCCCCGCTTAGTAGCGGTACTCCTTTACCTAGGTAGGTAGGTACCCCGGAAGGGTCCAGTTTTGGTGGGGGGTTGCGGGAGTCGCCTTCAGCCGAGCCGTCCCCCCCCCCACTAAAAAGAAGTCCCGGAAATCGCATTTCCGACTCCGTCCTTTCTGACCAAACCTTTCTATCGCTTGCTTTTCGTTCAATGGGTACCGATCGAGGGAGCAGATCGTAAGCAGCAATTCCAAAAGCGGAAACAAACTGCAACCGCGGATAGTCGGCCATTGTTTATGTCTGCAGAGGACATGGATTCTCCAGATTCCCCCAACTCTCGTGCAGGCCCGGGATCCGGGTCTTCCGGGTTCCAAAGCGACGTTCCACCTGGCCCCAAGCCACGAACAACTCGGGGAAAGTACATTTCCAAAGCTTGGTAAGACTCGCTTGGCGATTGCGGCACAATTGGTACCAAGACTGACATTCATGTCCGCCTGCAGTTTCGAGTGCAGGAAGAGAAAGAGCAAGTGCAATGGGAAGAGTCCCTGTCTGCGCTGCGCGCGTCAGGCCTTGACCTGTGAGGATACCCGGCGCCCTTCATCCTGGCCAACGTTTGACAACGCAAGGCGCTTACCCTGCTTCGAAGAAAACTCGGAAAAATGGAGCAATAAATGCGTGAGTTGGGCCTTCATCCCAATATCTTGATACTAGAGCGTTGCTCACGGATCTAGCGAGGCCGATGCCCAAACCCTTCAAACCCTTAGAGATCAAGTAGCTTCTCTACAAGGAAGGTTGGACTTGTTGTATCGGCAGTCTCAACAACCTTCGGAAACGCAGCCAAGTCCACTGCAACCAGAGATTCCCCTGACGTTTGAACAACCCTCTTCCGTCCCCTGGAACAGTGGACCGGTGGCTCCGGCGCCTTGTCCGAACCCGGTCGTTGCCGATCTGGAATCCTCCGCCGAAGAGAGCAGCTGCCAGCCATCAGCCAGTTATACCTTCAACATTAGCCTGGCTCGGACTCATCTTCGCGCACGAGGTATCGGGAGCACCGACGCGGACCCCGGCGGGGTGTCTGCATCTGTCAACCCAACTCGACCGCCTTCCCCATCGATGCAGACGGCCTTCGGTTTAAACATGGAGTCGATAGATCCGCTATGGCTCATCAATGAGGAGGAGGCTGTGCGATTATGCAACGTCTACGAAGAAGAGATTGGGATACAATATCCCTTCCTGGACATTCAACGGCTCGTCACACAGGTGCGAAAGCTCTATCATGCAATGAACAGTGGTTCACGACTAGGTTTTGCCTTTGCCGCAATTCCAGGCCCGACTGTAATTGATCCCCAAGATCTGAGTTTGGTCAAGATGGTGTTGTCTACAGCCTTAACTGTCGAGGCGGGTGGATCCAGCCAGCTTGGCAAAAGCCTGTTTCTCGATGTAAGAAAGTCATCGAGCAATGGGTTATGGGAATCGGCGAGCGTTAAGACTACAATGCTGTTCATCTTACTGGTATCCACCCTTAACGCAAGCGGACTACATACTGCTGAGCTTGCTAACTTTAAACAGGCCATCTATAGCTTCATGACAGGCGACGATCTGCAAGCTTGGAGGGTTGTGGGTATCGTTGCGCGGTGGTGTTTGGAGATGGGCCTCCACCAGTCCGCAGTCATAAACAAGACATTCAAAGATGCTACAGAACGTAAGATGGCGATGAGGCTCTTTTGGTGCGTCTACACGTTGGATCGCAGGTGGGGCTTTGGGGCTGGTTTGCCATTTGTTGTACATGCTTTCGACGTAGACCCGCAATTGCCTGAACCAGTGAGTCTACCACGTGAACATTGGTTGTATCGATGCACAGTATTCCAGGAGCTAAGAGTTTCTTACAGGACGGAGATGTTCCTTATCTAAAGGCTATGGTTGAGTACAGCCGGATCGGCGATAAGGTGTGGGCAACATCATACAACTCTGCTCGAGCGACCGGTGCCACTCGTGACGACGAGGTCTCGTACATCCTTTACCGAATAGATCAATGGTCTGAAGATCTTCCGGAAGATCTCAGACTCTGTCCACACCAACAAACAACCAGTCCAGCACTAGCAACTCGTGGTCTTCGGAGACTCCAACTTCTGCTTCATTTGAGAGCAAACCAAATGAAGATTCTCGTCCTGCAGCCGTTCCTCCGTTCTGCATCCAACCTCCAGGCCAACCGATCCAAAGTTCAGTCGCTCGTCAATCTTGCCAAAGATACCATTCGAAGACTGAACGCTCTCAATCAGTCTACAGATATCTATCAAAACCAGCAGATGTGCTTCAATCACTTTTTGGTTTCTGCACTCGGGGTTATCTTTTTGGTTGTTGCACTCGCACCAGCGGAACACGCCGCAGCCGTCCGCGATGAGTTCCACATGGCACTGGACCTGATCCGCGGTCTCGGCGCCAGGTCATATGTATCGAGTAGACTTTGGAGGAGGGTCAGTGACCTGCGGCTTGCCTGGAGAAGGCTGGGACTGAACGCTCCCCATTCCAGAGGGGGCAGTGAAGTTGGCGCGCAGTTTCGCGCACTCGCAACCCCCTTGACATCTGCCGGCGATGCCGATATCCCGCCAAAGAATGGGCAAACAAATATCGACGATGCCTCTCGGGGCTCAGATACCGTCGGATGGCCCCCGAATCAAGAAGAACCTTTCACTGAGGCTCAGATGACGCAAGAGCTAAACGACTTTTTCAGTTCGATGGACAGCGAAATGGGTTGCGGCACTTCATTGACGGGTTTTGCTTTTGGAGAAGGTCTTGATTCTGCGCAAAGTTCGCGGGATGATGGCCTGTTGTCGAACCTGAACACCTCTGCAACGGACGTTTCGCTTTTGTTTGCAGATATGCTATAGTCATAAGCGTAAGGCAGGCCAAGGCCCCCGTGTGATGTGCTTGATAGAGAGGAAAGATCATGACTACAACTTATGAGCTGATCTAGTCTTGTTTCGGAGCGAATAAACCCATATAATCAGGCGTCGCATTCGATTCGATTCATGCACTTTAAACTCGGGTAGTTTGCAATGGTGACTTAGTACGGATAAGGCATTCTCGGATATGGCCAGGTCACAAAGTCAAGTCATACGGGCAACGACGAAACACATGTTCGTGTACAAGATGACGTGAGATATCCCCGGCAAGCACACCAGCCGCTCTTGTGATCATCTTTGTCTTTGTCAGGAGTAGTTCCCATTGGTTCAATGTCATAGTAACGATGACAGAGTTGGTGGAGCCCGTGGAGCGGAATATGGAAATGCAATTCCGACGAAAATGATATCGGCCCACCGGCAATGACCAACAAGCCATCATGAAAACGCGGGGAACCGGGTGGTAGTACAAGTAAATTCCCGCCCAATGAACACATTTACGTTATGAATGATAAAGGGCATTTCTTAACCCGCGGACTCCTTGACACGTCAATCTGAGCGGGAATCCACGTACTGTTGCCAACATGTTCGTCGTCGAGCTGATCCATAGTCTCACAGGTGGTGTGATCCATCGTCCTCTTGAACTTTTCCTTGAGTTTACTGCTCTAGCTATCCTCTTCTATTTTATTGCCAATGAAGTCGTTCGGTTCAGGGCCCGGTTACCCGCTTGGCATGGACCAAAAGGACTCCCTGTTGTCGGAAATCTGCGCCAGCTCGGCAGGAATGCTTCACAAAAGTATCGGGAATGGGCCAAGGAATTTGGTCCAGTATATCAGGTTCAGCTAGGCAACCTGCCCGTTCTGGTCGTCAACACTGCTGCTGCTGCCAAAGTCATGTTCGGAAACAATTCCCAAGCAACTGCGTCTCGTCCTGAGCTGTACACTTTCCACAAGGTTTGGGTTATCATCCACTCAATTCAACAGGCCACTGTTATTGACACCAGACAGATAGTCGCAAATACTGCCGGTACCACAATTGGCACGTCTCCGTACAACGAATCTCTCAAGAGAAGGAGAAAGGGTGCAGCATCTGCCCTCAACCGACCTTCCATCGAGACATATATTCCTCACCTGGACTTGGAGACGAGAGACTTTTTAAAAGATGCTCTCATCTATGGCGAAGGGGGTGCGCTAGCAATTGACCCTTTGCCTCTCGTCCAAAGACTTAGCCTTTCTCTGGCTGTCACGCTCAACTGGGGTGTAAGATTTCCGAGTCACGACGACGGACTGTTCAAGGAGATCACTACGGTTGAAGGCGAGATCAGCCGGACCAGAAGCGTTACAGACAACGTGCAGGATTACATTCCTCTACTGAGGCTCAATCCATTCTCTACCGGCAGGCGCAATGCCGTAGAGATGAGGTCTCGTCGAGACAAGTATCTGTCCAAGCTGAACGACGACCTCAAAGAGAAGATCCAGAACGGGACCCACGATCCTTGTATTCAGGCAAACGTTATGCTCGACGAAGAAGCGAAACTCAACAACGTCGAGTTGACCTCTATCAGCTTGACGATGCTTTCTGCCGGGTTCGAGACATTCACTGCAGTCTCGTCATGGGGTATCGCTTTCCTGGCCACACATCCTGAGGTTCAGCAAAAGGCGTTTGACGCCATTCGGGAAACCTACGACGAGACGGATCCTCTTTGTGACGCGTATGATGATCAGACGATCCCCTATATCCGCGCTTTCGTGCGTGAATGCTTGAGGTATTGCTGTCCTTGGCACGATGGAAGAGGCACGCGGACTGACCATTACTTCGACAGATTCTTTACAGTTCTACGACTGTCCCTGCCCCGTTCAACAAATAAGGAATTCGTTTACGAGGGCAAACCTGTTCCCAAGGGCACGATGGTGTTTCTTAACTCCTGGGCATGCAACATGGGTCGGTCGCCCTCTGCTTTCCAAATAGCCGACTGATACTGATTGTTCAACAGACAAAGAGCTGTGGCACGATGCCGAGGTCTTCCGTCCCGAGCGCTGGCTAGAGAGCCCCGAAGCTCCCATGTTCACTTATGGAATGGGCTACCGCATGTGCGCCGGGACTATGCTGGCTAACCGCGAGATGTACATCACATTCCTCCGTATGCTGGCCAGCTTCGAGCTGTCGTCAACCACCGAGATCGATACAGACCCCATTACGGGAGCCGCCGACTTGACAAACTTGATCATCGCGCCGGCGCATTACAAGGTCACCTTCACGCCCCGTAACGAAACGGCGCTGAGGGCATCGTTGGAGAGTGAGAAGACACACTAAAACCCCCGCCGGCTGTCCAATTGGGCATGGCAAATTTGAGGTCGTAAGTAAGTTACAGCACAAGGCAAGCCGTTTGTTCCGTAGAGAACAGCGCATGTGCTTTTTGCGCCTGCTTACCTTGAGGTCCCATCTCAATGGGACCACCACAGCCCAAGAGAACGGATTGGGTGGCGAAAAATGCTCTCAAAAAAAGCAAGGAAGAAATCGAAACATGGGTTGTTAAAATGCAAAAGGGGGCAAAATGTTCCGAAACCGAGAATCGAACTCGGGGCTATGCCTAACCTCTCATGGAGATGAGAGGGCATCATGTTGGCCACTACACCATATCGGATTTTCTCTGACTCGATAAGTTCTGTTGTCCGTGGCTCCAGGTTTGCCAGTTCTCAAGCATTGTGCGGCGGAAGTGGAGCGGCGACGCTGGGCCGGAACTTGGTGCGCTCCACTTAGTGGTTTACACCCCAGAGGTGGACTGATTGCCAGGAGGACAGGGCATTACTTTTTACAGAAGTGGCCTATATCGGGTTTATTGGTGCAAGTACCTGCTCCGAGGGATTTTTGAAAGGTTCTCAGACAGATATGAAGTGGCGGGAGGCGGGTCATGCTTGTCAAATCCCAATCTACCAAAAGAAGGACGCAAGTGGATAACGTGTTCGACTACATCTCTTATTGATATTATGCTGTGTTTTTCTGTTAGAAAAGGATGTTGACTTGGTTAAATTGTTGACGCCACGACGATAACGTGGCGACGTTGGTCCCGAAAATGGTTTGTTCCTTTAGGTAGTTTCATAGATCCATGAGTTGTTCCCTCTCAGCTGTGGAGAGGTACAGGCACTACGTACGGTGCATTGCATATCAGGTATTTCATTAGTCCAATTCCAACGCCATCAAGGCCTAAGACCCCTTTGTAGTAACATAATGCTGTTCAAGCATGCCTTGACGGTTGACGCATGAACCAGGAAATTCATGCCCTGTCCCTTCGAATGCAAATGCTGCCTCAAGTTCCAGATCATCGCTTGTAATAGAACTCCCGTCGTAGAAGTCGTGCAAAACGGCTGCCGCACTATCATAACAACTTTCGTTTCCCCCTACGAGATGTGCGGTTGCGGTGAGCACAATATTGCCCACCTCATCTGAGTAGACTTCGAGAAACAAAGCGATATCGGGGGTGCCGCGGGGCGCAGGTGGAATACAATCCAGTCTGAGGACGGCCACCTCATCGTTCTTCCTGGCTTCGGGAAGCTCGCCTTGGAAGACTGAAATGATGATGGTGGACTGGTCGTTTGCTGTCGTAGTGAGGTTTAAAATCTTGCTGGCTGGCAGCATTGTCCACCGTTGAAAAGCCCGCAAAGATCCGCCCCCAATGAGCTCAACACTTAAAGATCTTGCCTGTAAAGAGAAGTTTCCAAGAATTTCTGCATATCTTTCATGCCCGGCAAGGAGGTCTGCTAGAAACGCGGCGCCATATGTCACAGATCCATCGTGATCCAAGGTGCCTGGCACCAGATCGGAATCCTCTCGATCGTCAAAGCCCACAGCGCGTTGCCCATCGAAGAAGGATTCTATCACGGACCGAACTTGTTGGTTCTGTGTATATTCACCTGTGACCACAAGGCGATCAATGTCTGTTCGCGACAGGTCGGCCTCCTGGATGGCCCTGTCCACATATTCCAGTGTCTGCTCGAAGAGACCCATCTCGGCTGGAGCGAAACGAAAAGCGCCGGTGGATCGCTGTTTCCCGACCACTTCTCCTATCTCCTTACCGAGTTCAGGGTCGCTGAATGTAGTGCGATGATCAAACACTCCCATGTCTACTTCGGCAACAGAGACTTCGAAATGCGCCCTTCCTAGTTGGTAAAAGAAGACGTAACCGGATTCGTCGTCCAGCTTGTCTAGAATGCCGTACCCGAGTCCAACCGCGGTGAGGGTGCTTATCATTCGCACGGCCTCCAAGCCAACAGACGCTGCAACATTTCTCACGATGCTGCGGTCGTTCTCGCTGTAGTACGTAGGAACGGCTACAACTACGGACCCAACAGCCTGTTGTGACCAAGCCTCGGCAATGGCCTTCAGTTTGCGGAAAGTTTTTGACAAGGCCTCTCGAGATAAAAGACCTTCGCGAAGGTCAACGCTTGGCCCATCCGACGAGCTAGGGTTCTCGATGACGGCCTGCATGAAATAATCGGGTTCGGTGGTTTCGCAGACCATGAATCTCGTCAAAGTCAGTCATGCATGTCTTGCGCCTATAGAGCCTTCATGGGCCTTACTCGATATTGAATAATGCGTTGGAGAGGCTCGGATTGGAATATGCGTGGTTGGTCTCGTTGTCCGTTTTCATGACAGCATTGGCTGTGTTGGATTGAATTAGATATCCAGTGCAATCTCTCTTGGAAGTAAGCTTACTGTAGCCAGCAAAAGGTATCCTGATTGCGCCACGCTGGATGTTGCCAACACTTGAAAATGAAGGCCCGATACTCTTAGAAGGTTCATTTGCGTCAACCAAAGAGTTCCTATATACAACTGGGAGAACTCACAATGGCAATTATATGCGACTCTTCTTCGACATCGCGCTCAGAAGGTTTGGGAGTGACTGCAAAGCATGGCAACACGAGTATGATTGCAGCAAGAGTCAGAAATAGTGCCTGGTTACTGGTGTGTAATTTTCCTGGTTGAACCATGGTGAACTGTTTATTCTTTGAATTGAGGGCAGCCGTGTATCGAGAAGTCGAGGCTTGAGACTTCAGACTTCCGCCGTGGGTTTCGTATAAGTAGTACCTCTCACGAAGCTCGAGCACGACCGCACTGTAGTGTTGGATATTGGCGATGTAAGAAGTCTTTTGTAGATGCCAGTAGAGGCGTCGTCTCTCTTTGTTTGGCCCTCATGAGTGATGCTTACCTGTTTTATTAATTATTAGTCGAGAGTGAGGCTGTGTATGAAGCGGTGTTTTGTTTACGAAAATTAATTCTAGCTCGGCGGCTTAGTGAGCAGAGAGAGCTATGCTCAACTTGCGTGTGTGACCAAGCACCCACGGCCAACAGGTAAAAATTGGCGGAATGGTAAAACAAGGCGGCGAATAGTAAGAGAAGAAGAGACAGAAGAGAGCCTGGGGTCTCCTTTCGAAACCCTTGCAGATAGATACCTAATTACCTACCTGGGTAGGTACGGTACTGTACCCCCTCTGGTAAGGTAGCTACCTACCTAGGTTCCCTGAGGCCAGTGGGCGACCCAACCGGTCCCAGCCGGCATCGGCTGTCCCACTTTCGGCTTTCTTATCGTTCCCGTAGCTCCGATAAGACTCACTCAACAACGAGCCAAACCACTTCCGTAATTCTGCCCTGTTACCTACCTCTACTCTACACTACCTAGTACCTCACATACTTCTATCGCTCTCTCGCTGTCTCTCTCTTTCTGCCTGTCTTTCTCTTTCAGTCGCCCGCGCCGTCACCATTCCAGAGCTAAGCCAGCGAGCATGACGAACGCACGCTCGGTATGACTGATCCCACGTACACTGTCTTCGTCCGACTGCCCATTCTTCGGGGCGACTTCACGGATCCCCTTCCGGTATGTCTATCCCGCCCGTTGCCTGCCTGGTTCGGGCGCTCATGGAACCGCGGGCCGCTGATGCTGATGCGATCCCCACCATCGTAGGTCAATTGGGACTCCGCCAAGGACGATGTGCTGTGGAACATTCTCTCCAACGCGGCCAAAACCGAGATTGACTGTAGGCTGAAGATGCGCCCCCCTTCTTTTGCATCTTGTCAACTGACTTGTGTGTTCAGGGAACGAACTGTTCGTCTCCTTGGCTGAACTCGATCCCTGCTTGAAGCTAACCCGGCCCCCAGAGCTGCGCACTTCGATGTGTCTGTCGACTTCCTCCTACAACAAGTAGCCTACCTGACCGAGCAACACACCGCCCAGCTGCGGGCTCAGGTCCGAAAAGCCACAGCTGCCGCCAAGGGCTCCTCAGGTCCCTCCCCCATCCCCGGCGCCGACCCTCAGGGCCACCAGAGAACTGCATCCGCCCTTTCCATCCGTCGCGATTCCCCCCTCCCACGAACCGAAACTAGCACGCCTGTGACACCGATCACGAGTTCATTACGACCCAACATCTCCCGCCATGGCTCTGCCGGCACCGTAACACATAATCTGGGCGGCGGCGGAGGATCCTCAACTCGCCATAGCAAACCTGCAACCTCGCGTGCATCCAACGAGACCCAGCGACGTCGCCTGTCATCGCTGCCCATCCAGGCTACACCCCGCAGTCCCGAGCCGACATCGCCCGCTGCCGACGAGCTGAGCTCCCCAACATCCTCTGACGACGAGTCTAGTCCTGCCCAGTCGCGCATCATCCGTCGCCCTCCTCGCTTCCAGCAACGTGACGGGCCCGTCGACCTCGACGATGAAGACGAAGACACCGAGCCCGCCTTCCTGCAATACAAGCCGCAATCATCCAATACATCGGCGCAGGACATGGGCTCCACCCTGCGAGGCGATCCCCGAAATGCCCGACGGACACCCAAGGGCAAGGAGAAGATCCATTATTCTGAGACGTCGGACTCGTCAACCAGCTCACCCGCCATGGTGTCCCGTGGCCCTTCGACCGGAGAGCGTCGTCCAAAGGGCCCGCTCTCACCACGGCGCCAGGCCGAGTTGGCCGGCAAGAGCCCGAGCAGAAAGGGATACTCGCGGGACGGAAGCGACGGGACGCCCAGTATGGGCAGCAGCTTCAGTGACTTGGACGGTGAGTTCTCGTCCGGACAGATTCGGTCTGCGCTATGCCTGCTAACAAGCCGCAGACGCCTCAGTTACGCAGTCCGCGCTCGAGGAGGCCCTCGCGAGTAAGATGCAAGATGGCGCCATCGGGAGCAGGTTCAGCATTAGTCAGGCGTTTAGAAGCCGCTACATGCCCAAGCCTGGTCAGCAATAGGTAAGAGCATCATTAGTTGCGATTTTATGTTACGGTTGATTACGAAACGGTCCGGTCGCGAAGCATCTTTGGCGTTTCAGGTAAGATCATGAATGGGAGTCAGACTGTTAGTTATGCTTGTTGTATATTTTTGAATATCGATCGGGTCAGGTACTGTCGTACAATACATTTCCTCCGCAGTTGCAGCCAGTCGGGAACTGACTATTCGCGTTTCCCCTCCACGATATATCGGAGTGCACTGACGAGCTAGGTGGTTAGTACGCAAGCACCGAATCGCGTGAGATGCAACCAGAACGGAATCTGGCAGTATCTGTATTCAAACTGACCAATCCAAACCTCAGTCACGAGCTATATACAGTAAATGCTCGAGCACCAAATGCGTACATCAAGATCGCTCGTGTTCGAATCTTGAGTTTGACTCCACGAACACTACAATCATCACTATCGAAGAAGAAGGAAAAAAAGACTGCCTGTTCTCATCAATACGCCTCTCGCTTTGTCGCCAACCCATCCTTCACCCCATCCTGCATGTCGTGGCTCTCGGCTCTTTCAACTTTTACGCTGTCAGCTTGCATCACATCACTTCCGACTAGTAGAAGCTTACCCTTGGCCTCTTCAATCTGGGCCCCCTCGTACGGATCCCAAGTCTTCTTGTTTCTGGGCAGAAGGGATCTTGGCGGCGGCGGCGGTGGCGGCGGCAGACTCGCCACCCTCACCTCCTGTCGGAACGACCCGTCGTCACTCTTGACGTTCTCCGTGCCCTGCAACTGGAGCTCGTCGTCGTCCACCCTCTCGCCGTCCTTCTCTCGGCGCTGCTTGGTCCTGCGGGCACGGTAGTAAAGGAGAGACCCGACGACGCCGACGAAGACGGTGAGGGTGCCGACGATGGCCCCGATCTCGACGGGCGTGAGGGCCCGCGGCGGCGGCGCGGGCTGTTCGCCCGTGCGCGTGTCTCCTTCAAAAAAGGACATGACGTGGAAGCCGAATTGTATGCGTGCGCGGCAACGGCGACGATAGATGGTGACCCCCGGGCGGCGGACAGGGGGGGAAGAAGGGCGGCTCAATACCCGAATCGAGACGGGGCAACTCGGTAAGGGGGTTTTGTTGGGATGAGGGAGGCGGCGATGCGGTCGAGAGCTTGGAGCACACGGCGGCGGGTTCGGCGAGGCAGCGAAACGGCGAACCAAAGATTCGGGAAAGGGTTGAGAGAGAGAAAGGATTACAGAGGGAACAAAGCGCAGCTTTGTGGTTCTCTCTCTCTTTTTTTTTTTTTTCTCTTTCTCCCCTTCCCGCAGAAGAATTGCAAATGAAGAAAAGAATGACTGACACTGACTAGACTCTGGGGCCATTGTGTTATGTGTCTCTAGGCTCTTGTTTCCGTGACACACCGTATTTCTTTCCCTCTCTCCCTCACCCCCCCCCCCCCCCCCCCCCCCCCCCCCCCCCCTTCTCCCCTTTCTCAAAGCCAAGTCCGCATCTGCTTTGCATATCTTGCTTCATACTGCTGACGGCATCGTCTCTGATGGATCGGACGAGTCTCTCTTTCATGCGACTAGCCGGTAGTGGCCGTCCCGGTTTGCAGTTTGTTCTCCCAACGGACGTACGATGCCCATTGGAGGGCATTGGGTAATACGTACGCCGGTAAAGGAAATGCCCCCTCCCCCCCCCCCCCCCCTGCTCCCACCGGGAAAGGTGACAAGCAGACACGCCGATCGAGCTGGAATAAGAAACATGTTGGTTTGCACGCCTCCCAGGCGGTCAAGCGGGATGATGCTCCATCGTGGATAGTCGCCTACGCCACCTACCCAGGTCCCGGTCGATCCTGTCAGGCTTTCTTGACTGTCATCATGGACCCTGTCCATTGTTTCCTCACCGGCATCGGCAGCACTCATCTGCTGATACCTGGCCTTGGCTCCCGTTCCGCCATTGTTTCCCTCACCCTTCTGCCATTGATAGTGCCAGAGTGGGGAGCCGATTGCTCGCTTGCCCAAGAGAATGGGACCGACCCCCTTCCCCCATCTCTCTTGTCTTGCTCTCCTCCCTTCGATATCACTACATGTCAAGCATTCTTGAACCAAGGTCATCCGGTTACGACGCCGGGAAACAGTCTTGAAAACAATTCGGCTTCACCGTCCAGCGGTCTCAAATGCGAACTCAGGCGGGACCTCTTCCCTACGCTACGGACAGACGGACACTGAGGGGGGCTCCCATCTTGTTCCCGAGCCGCGCAGCAGTCTCGAGACGGACTGGTTGGCTGTCTCCTCCGGCATAGCTTCCTCTACCTAAAAGACTGTCAGGCTCGGCTACGCCAAACTGAGGTGAAGGGTCGAGAGACATTGTCACCCTCTTCCCGAAACGGTCCAGTCCGGTCCAACACGACTGCCAGGTTTCATCCCGCTCCCGCCCATGCAAACGGAGGCACAACCAGGCCGCCGCAGCCCTTGCACAAAACCAGCTCCGTCCTACCCCCTCCCATTCCACGTTCAACTGAAGCCTTCACCAAACCCCCCCCCCCCCCCCAAGCAACTCGTTGGATGGCATGAACCGGTCAAGAGATTCGAGGGAGGGGGACGTTTTGGTTCGGATTGAGATTAAGATTGGTCACCGGCGTTTCTTTTTTCTCTCCTCCCCCTGTCAGGGCCTGTCAGGGGTGGCTGAGACACGGGCTTCGGGTGCTCGCGAAGCCCTTGCGTATCTGCCGCGGCTGTACGTTGGGCTTCCCAAGCCTCCCCGTCCCATCCGCCACCCCGTGGGGGAGAAGAGCGCACGGGTTTCCTACCTGTCAAAGAGACGCTTTTGGACTGGAGATTTCGTGCAACGGCCCGACGCGTCAATGTGTCTCCCTCAATCGGTTGATGGGGAGGGGGCGTGGGGTGGCGTGTGGTGCGCATCAAAGATCCGGCATGCCACCGCTGGCGGGCACGACGAGGCCCGCCGATATAGGATCCAGGCCCGTCTAGGGTTGGACCAAGTCCCGCGCTACATCGCACCAGTCCACAGCTAGCATGCCGAGACGGGACGCACCTATCCTACCCGCATGCTGCTGCACGATGATGTTGAAACCATGATACATCATCACCCAGGCGGTCCCCCTCCGATGATTTGGGCTCACGACCTGGCAAAGCTCGCTGGAAGGCCCAGGGCATACATGCCAGCCCGTGTTGCCAATCAGACACCGCGTCCCGGGCTTGTTCGATAGTGTGGCAATAGAGTGCGGATGACGTGCAGGAGAATCAAACATCGACGAACAAGGGTCGACGATAGGTCCTCTAGCGTCGATCACGGATACGATTTCTGACCATGTCTTGTCCTCAAAAGTGCAACAAATCCGAAAAAGCTGCATCGATCCATCTCGTGCAATCTAGAGTGACTCACCCCCAAACCCTCTCCCCCTTTCATAACCCTAACCTCACCCCCCCCCCCCCCCCCCCCCCCCCCCCCCCCCCCCCCCCCCCCCCCCCCCCCCCCCCCCCACCACTTCACCCGCCCTTTCTCGACGGCCTCCTAAGCCGGCGTAAAACTCAGCAGCAAGTCATTTGGCAACTTAGTCGTGATCCCCACCGTCACCTGCATCGGCCTGTCGTCCCTCGGCGAGATGTCCTTGAACGTCTGCAAGACCCTGACCACGAAGTAGCTCATCTGCGTCAGCGCGAACTGCTGGCCGATGCAGATCCGGGGACCACCGGAGAACGGGACGTAGTCCCATCTGCAGTCAAGTCAAAGAGCGATTAGCAAAGAACGCACCCGTCGCTCGCATACAGGGGTCGTGATGGAGAGGAAGAGAGAGAAAGGAGGGGAAGGGTAGTGAAAACGTACGTGGGTCTCCTCTCCTCCCAACGCTCGGGCCGGAACTCGTCGGCGTCTTCGCCGTACAGGTCCTTCCTGCGGTGCAGGTGGTAGATGGACCACCGCACCATTGTGCCCTTCGGGACGAAGACGGGCGCCTTGCCGTCGGGCCCGCCGCCCACAGGGAGCGAGGTGTCCCGCGCCGTGCAGCGGGACATGGACACGACGGCCGGGTGCAGCCGGAGGACTACGACTCGTCAGCTTTTCCTGATACCGGGCTCTCCCCGCCTCCTCGACCGTCCAGCCACATCCGGGGCCTCACGCCGACATGCGCAAGAAACATCGGTTAGGTGGGAGGGGAGACTCACTCTCCTTGAGCACCATGTTGAGGTACTTCATGTCCTTCATCTCCTCCCACGACGGCCTCCGCCCCCGCAGCTCGTCGACCTCGCGCCGCAGCCTCCCCATGACGGCCCCGTCGCGCGCCAGGATCCAGAACAGCGCCGACAGCGTCGAGGCCGTCGTGTCGCGCCCCGCGAGGATCATGGACAGCAGCTGCGCGCGCACGTACTCCGGCGTCACCCCGGGCTGCCCCATGACCTCGTTGAGGAACACGTACCCCCGCTCCGGGTCCGCCTTGTCCGCCTTGCCCTCGTCGGCGGCGGCGGCGAGGAGCTCGTCGCGCGCGCGCCCGATGTACCGGTCGCAGAAGCCGTGGATGGCCGCGATCCCCTCGCGCCACTTCCTGTCGTTGTCCAGGAAGGCGAAGAGGCCGAGGCGCGAGCGGACGGCAGTGCGGGTCGTGATGTACTCAAAGGTCGAGGTGAAGTGGCGGGCCTCGGGGGACGGCTCCGTGAGCATGTTTGTCGAGTGCCCGAACCTGTGCCCGGTCCTCGTCAGTAACGTCAAAGGGGAGTAGAAAAGGGAAAGAAACGAGGAAACAGAAGAAGGGAAACAAAAAGGAAAAAAGGAAGGGGAAAAAAAAATTAAAGAAGGAAAAAGGACTAGAGGCCGGACTATCGTCGACCCCTTTGATAAACTTACATAAAGTCCGTCGCCGAGTCCATGGTCATCATGTACAGCAGGCCTTGGAGGTCCACCGGCGAGCCGTCCTTGGGGATCTTGGCCATCAGGTTGCCGACGTGCCTCTCGAAGCATGTCAAGTCGGCGATCTGGTTCCTCACAAAGGTCGGCCTCATCATCGCCCGGGCCCTGTGCCACGTCTCCCCGCTGGAGGCGAAGATGGCGTCGGGCCCGAGGATCGGCAGCACCGAGTCCCTGCGGGGGCCCGCGATGGGGAAGTCGTCGAAGCTGCCGGCCAGCATCGCCTTGACGCTGGCCGGCTCGTCCGTCATGAGCACCCACGCCGTCGGCGTCCTGACCCACCACGTGTGGCCCAGCTCCGCGAACACGCTCGCCCACCACCCGAGCAGGCCGTGGTCGCGCTGGCGCGCGAGCGAGGCCCGCACCCAGTCGCTGCCGAACATGGGGTCCGTGTGCGGGTACGAGGGGGCGTCCCCGCAGCCGCGGGCCCTCGCCCTGAGGAGACGGCACGCCTTGTTGTACAGCGCCAGGGCGGGGAGGAGCACGAGGGCGGCGAGGACGGGGCGGGCGTGGGCGTGGGCGGGAGTGAGACGGGAGCCGTGACTCAAGCGAAAGTAGGTCTCGGTGGCGGTCCAGAGGGCGTAGCCCCCCAAAACGGCCGAGGCGGCAAGGTAAAAGTATTCTCGCGCCATGTCGTGCTTTTTCTCCAAATCGATCGGGGGTTCCCGCCCGGGTTCTGCAGTTCAAGAGTCAAAGGGGGGGGGGCAATGGCAGCTGTTACGTATGCTATTTATTACACCTTTCCTCTGGGCCGCCTAAAGCTGTGATTAAGCAGCTTCTTTCCGGCTGGCTGGCTGGCTGGCTGTTTCTCAGGTGGTCAAAAGTCCGTGTTGAGCTTGTGGGCGTACTGTACGTAGCAAGCATCCAGAAAGGTAAAAGTAGATGATATCTGTGCCGAGGTGATTCATGTGTCCAGCCCAGCGGGGTTTCACCTTTTATGTTACAAGCACACATCTGCCGTGTACCCTTCTCACATGCATCCATCAGACGTGCAATAGACTCCCCCCAGCCCACTCACTTCTTGCAGACAGACAGACAGACAGACCACTTAGCCTTTCGCGCAATGGCGCAGCTGTCAACTGCCACCTCTCTCTCTCTCTCTCTCGGTGGACGTTTCTTTGACTGTGACGCCCAGCTGTGAACTAGCTCGCGTTGTCTCCAGCTTTGACCACTGAACCTGGTAGCAGTCTAATCCACGGGGACCCCCCGCAACTGAGGTGGTGTTGATCCGCCATGGGGCCTGGCCCGCCGCCTCCCAATCAGCCGCGAGCAAGTCTTCAGGAATCCACCCGAAACGGAAATGTGCTACTCGGGCGAGCTTCGGGTCCAGGCCCCGGTCCTCAAAGAGGCAGGCAGGCAGGCCAGCCAGAATGGATCCAATTGGCGCGCGTTGTCTCCAAGAACACCGTCGGAAAGGGACTTTGGTGTTGCATCGTGCAGAAGCGAAAACTGGCTGTCGTGACTCTCGTCGAATCCGCGCCTGGGGAAGCTTTCTGGTGGTGGCGGGTATCACATATGACAGCGCATGAAATCACCGTCACCTTACTGGTAGATGCTGGTGACCTACCTCGGCCGTGTCCTCCTTCTCGGCGTTCAACAATCTTGCCCGGTCCGGTCCTTGTGGAATCCACATCATCACAGCTTATGTATCTTCCCACCTTGATCCCCAGTCACACAACATCCAGAATCGAACAAAATGTGTGCAGAGCAGCCACGAGGCCCTTTCATTATAATTGGCATCATCTATCTATGTACAAGTTGTCATGACGTCGTAAGTTTTTTTTTGTTCATTTCCGTCTGTCACTACTCGAGAGCTGGTCGTGCCGTGATAGGCTGACAGCGACTATACAGCCAGGTCTTTCAATGAATGCAAGATGATGCCGACCCAGTGCAAATGTAATCATCCAAGTATGTTCCAGGAAAAGTTTCCAGGTCCGTCCGATAAACGCCGGTGGTGATAAATGCAAAGCACCCTCTGCTGGTCATTCGATCCGAGCAGACCGCTGCGACGCTACGCTGTTCCGCAACTTCGAGTGCTTGCTCGTGCTGCTCAACCTCTTCTGTCGGACCCTAGGGATCCCCTTGGGACGGGCTGAGATCACTGATGTGCCGCTCATTTCAGACACCATGCTGTCTCGTTGCGGCAAATTTCGGTGACCGCCCACATTATCCCCCCTCAGCGGCCACGGGGCCAGTACACCGTTTTCTTGTGACATTGTTCCATCGCTGGAGGCGTCTTGGTCGATCCCCTTGCCTTTCTCGTTCATCTCGTCCGACTTATGTCGCTTGGCCAGAGCCGCGAGGCCCGCGCCCCCGAGGAGCGCGGACCTGAAGTCGTGGAACCGCTGCTGGAGGGGTTTCTTTGACGTTTCGTCCATCATCATCCAAGCAATCGCGGCGACAAGCAATCCGAGAACCAGCATTGTTAGGATTGCTGCTCCAGCAGTGTCGCCGGGACTCAGAGGTGGGTAGTGCGAGGCCGCCGGGATCGTCCGTCCAATGTCGCTGCCTCCACCTCCGGGATCGCCTTGAGAAGTGCCGCCGGCTTCGGCGGTAACGTGGTCCCTGGATACTCCAACGATGTTGCTGAGGGTGACTTCGAGGGCTGCCATCTGCTGTCCGACACCCTGCATTCCGTCCCAAGTTCCGTTCTCGGTCCACTTCAGTCCGCACATGCGTCCGTTCGTGCCGCCCTTGCATTGGGCCGCAGCCGCAACAGATGACGGGAGGAGCTTGGCCATAATGCGTTCTGCCAAGTGCGGGGCCCATTTGGTGGTGATGGCCAGCCAGCGACTGAGATATGCTTTGAAGGATTGCTGGTCGAGGTTGCATAGATTGACCGTCTCACACGCAACCTCCTGCAAGATGTTGTTCCCCTCCCCCACAAAGAAGACGTCGGCCCCCTTCACAAGCCCGTCCAGTCGGGTTTTCCATACGTCGCTCTTGGTGTAGTTGTACATGGCGGCCGCACCGAGGATCATGCCTCCGGCATTGTAGGTCCATTGATATGGCACGATGTTTGTGCAGTTGTACTGAATATGACCGCCGTCATAGACGTAGTAGTCGTCTGTGACAAAATTGACACCCACCATCCATTCCCACGTCTTCTCAGCCCACTCGGAGTAGGATGTGTTGCCGGTATAGAGGGCCAGACGCCCGGCGAGGGCAAAGAAGCAGGCTTGCGAGATGGTGTTTTTGTAGTCGTACCCGAGGTTCCAGTTGAAGATCTGCCATCTAAGCCCTCCCCCGCAATGCTCTGGATCCCAACGGGCGGCCTGGGTGTTGAAGACTGCTTGTGCCAGCGCAAGCCACTGCGGCTTATCCTTGGGAGGATTGGGGAACTTGAGCTCGGCGGCCGACATAACAGCGAGTCCCCAGAAGCCCTGGTCGTCGTTGCCTTCAGTCAATGTCTGGTTTTCGGGCATGTAATCGTTGTATCTGCCGACTTGGTGGAGAAGTGCCTGGGTGACAACGCCATTCCAGGTATCATCGCCGGTGTAGTACCAGTAATCGATCATAGTTCCCATGAGGGCGCCGGCCTCCCACCCTGAGAGGGTGTCAGTCTGAAGTCAGGAATCCCAGATCGGTGGAAATGCACCTACAGTAGTGCGGCAGGGGAAGCAGACCAGGCGTATTGCCCGGCTTGTCCCCGTCGTAGAAAGACATGAGATCCTCCGTCATCGACCTTGCGATGGTCTTGACACTTTCTGCGCACAGCACCTGTAAGTGATAGCATGGCCGAGGAAGGCAATATCACCTACTAGGGTCAGTGGGGACTAGATTGTATGCGTTGGTGGACCCGACGGCCACCAGCAGTATTGCCGACAAAATCCGGCTTACAGACCATGATGGCCGGCCCCGCAGTGCAGTCATGATGTGAAGAGGGGGCGACAGGGGGGGGGGGGGGGTCCTTGGCATCGACAGACGGACAGACAGTATGAAAGACGAGACTTGACTGATTGACAACCCGGGGAGGGGCCTGGATTAAGTTGGAAAGAAAAAGAGCGTGGGTTCCGAGAAGTAGCAATAAGCAACCAGCCAACAGTTGCACCGACTGAAGAATCTCCTAGCGTAAAGCCGGCAGGGCGTGCGCATGGAATCGAGCCACGTTCGTGAGGTGGTGGTGAAGCAGCTCCGTCGAGGTGACGGCCGGCAAGGTTGATTGGCGCTATTGTCGCCTCCTTCTCGTACAGCGTGGTTGGACTGACCACATAAACGCCACCAGCTCGCAGCTGGGGGGAGTACGTGTACTAGTTATAGGTAAAATGTGTATACGCATATGCGTACCGCATGTGCATGCAGGTCAGACGCCCCCAGAGCAGAAGTGGCAGTTTAGTTTGTGTGTGCCAAGTCGAGTCAAGTCCAGGCACGAAGGAACAAATAGGAGTTGCGTGGAAGGAATGACGACGGCGGAGTTGCGCTCGCTTGAGTGAGTGTGTCCCTGCTGCTTCCGCCTCTGTGCTGTTTTGTTTTGTTTTTTGGCCTTCACCCGAGAAACCCGAGAGAAGCGGGGGGGAGGAGAACAACAGGTGTAAGGGAGGTGCTTATGACCATGGGAGTAAATACGAGTTATGGTCAGGAGGGGCCGAGGACACCAAAAGACGGCGAGAAAAACAAACGACGGAACCGTCCTGTTCAAGGGACTGCGGGAAGACGACGAGTGGCGAACGTCCACTAATAGCTTCGAAAGCAAAGACGAACGGTCCTCCAACAGACCAAGATTTGCCCTCGTTTCTGTCTGCCGACTAATCAGCCGTGACGAAACCAAATCTTAAGACATAAATCAGGGACACAGGTATGGGGGAAGGTGTACATGACGGGTCCGGTGAGACCTTGGGGGCAAACCAAGCGTTTTTTTTTCGCGAAACCAGCTGAACAATGTTCAACGTGACAATGTCTTACCGCCCGTGTGCTTGTTGTTGTCGTCGTCGTCGTCGTGTTGTGATGATCCCGCAGCCCCCTTGCCCGTTCTGCTGCGCCCTCAGCAGCCAGTCAACAGTACCGTAAGTATGTGGCGTTGTACTTCTCAATTGCTTCTGCTTCTAGCGCGAGCATGGGCAGTTGTGCTTGTTTACCATGCTTGTTTACTTGTAGTGCTTGTGCACTAGGTGCCTCATCCCGTCTGCAATCCAGCTGTGGCCCGAACTCCCTGCCGTCCCATGAGCGAGCTTGGTGCTGCAGCTGCACTTTGCTGACCTGCCGCGGGCATCCCCCCAGCATGTCTGGAGCCGTTGACGTTTTCGGCATCCGCGGAGAGTTGCGGGGGGGGGGGGGGCTCTTCGAACCCTCTTACATGGTCCCATCTCAACGAAGGGGGAAGTTTGCTGCCGGGAAGGCTGATTAATCAATGACGGGTTACTGGTCTTCATCTCTCGTAATGCCCGGCCTGGGGAGCTGCAACCCTCTTATTCGGGGTGTACGGGGCTAGGCCGCTAGGGGATCGTCCCTCCACCACCGAAACCGAGAGTGCGACGTGGTTCTGTCTATCATGGGCTTTCCTCTTTTTCTTTTCCGGCTCTGGCCATAGCCATCCATAGGCATAGCGACACTTGTCGATCCCGAAGCCTGTGGTACTGGCGGGCGATCAAGAATTTGTTGGTCTTGCGACTTCGTCGCGTTCAACTGCGCGCGGCCTTCTTGGCATCCTGGGAGAATAACTTGATAAACCGGGGCCGGTTGACGTCGATGATCATCACAGAGCTTCCGGGGGTGGCGGGCATCCGGCAAACGGGGCCAGTGTGTGCTGTGGATGCCGGGCTCGGCGAAAGGCCCAATAAGCCCTCAGACAAGAACCCAGAAAGCCCTGTTGCCCTGACTCGGAAACTAACTATTGCGCAGGATCGAGATATGGTAGCGGCTGGGCAAAGCGGCATGGGTGGTGTTACCAAGACGCGCACACTGCTGAGAACGGCACTCCCCTATGTCTCCTCCAACTTCGGATCTGGTACGTGTGAGTTGCGTACCGCGGCTTTGGTAGAGCTGGAAACATGAAACATGTGTAATCGTGGGCCGTTTCCCGCCGAATCGTCCTCGTCATCGCTTTTATTGTGGTCTATTTCCAGCCGAAGCCGAGCTTGTAAAGGTCGGCGCTTGTGTGAGTGCGCACCATCTGCGAACGACTTAGCCCGGCAGCGCATCAGTACTCGGTTGCTCCACACCCAAGCGACATGAATGGAGGCTCGAGACGTGAGATGGACAGATGCAGACAGTGCTGCTCGTGATAGTGGCCAGCAGTAAGACGACGCATATGTGAAGTCAGTAGAACCCGCATTCTTGGCTCAGCCAATTTCCGGCGAGAATGCCTCTCGCCGCGTTGATCCAGGCAACAGAGAAGCAGCATGCCAGCGGGAGCCCGTATCCCGCAATCCACGCACTCATCGTCCATATCTTTGGCATTGAGGCTTGTCATTCCGCAATCCTGTGTCGTGAAGAGCGTAATTAACACCCGTGCGAATCCATTCCTCGAGCCGACTCAAATTACTCAAAAACGGACCACGTAATAGTCGCGACCAAGTTGATGGATATTTCGACCTCTTCCAGTTAGCATGCAGACAGACGAAAGCGCACGATTGATTGTTGGCCAACGTTTGAACGGCAAGGTAGTGAAACAGCATTGCAACCGTTCGGGGTCAACTGGGGCATCGCAGTCGCAGCAGCAGAAGCAGCCGGGGGGAGCGTGCCTGGAAGCGTGACGCGGGGCGCATTAAGGCTACCTGCCATTGCCATCGCCTTCACCGGGGTGGTAGTCGATGTCCTCTACGGATACCGTGCAGGCCTGGCTCTCCCCGTGCATGTCAAACACGATGCATCAAACGGTATGTGAACACTTAGAGGTATCGTTGCTCGATAACAAAGCGATCAATCTTGTGGTGGTTTTGCAAACGTTGCTCAACGTGTTGGCATTTCGATAAGGTAAGTTAGCGATTGCTTCAAGGACCGGTCCCTTGAGTTTCTTCGCACTAGACTGCCGATACATGAGCACTCTCTCGGAACCCGGAGCTGCGAATCCAGTCTGCCTTTCGGTTGGGGCAATTTGTCGATTGGATTTGTGCAGATGAAGGAAATCAGGAGGGATTAAGGGAGGGTGGGCAAGCCACATGGCTGCGCCGCCGACGCTGTGGAGATGACCTTCCGGCACCACAGGGCGCGGCTAAACGCCGGAGGTCTAACCATCGGCCAAACTCAAATCCGGGCCGAGCGGGTACAAGCATCACGTGGTGGAATTTTACGTGCCGTGGAACACGAACAGGTTGGATGGGATGGTTATAGTGGGATGAAAGAGCAAAGGGCCCAGGATTCTGGCCCAATCCGGCTGCGTCGGGGTCCAGTCCAGGCAGTGATGGCACTGCAGCACCGCCTCAATAATTACATCAGAAGCCACGAGTTCATCAGCGTTGCCGCAGCAAAGCGACCGAATGCCCGGTCTGTCCACCAAGAAAGAGGGTACGAAGCAGGGTCTCCATGGATGTGGCCCCCTGGCTCGAGACTGACTGTGTGGACAGCGATCAAGACAAGGTAAAGGGAGGAAATCGGCAATGCTGCTTCAGAGACGAGTCCACATTCTGCTTGTTCAGGCAAGAACCTTCCGCCTCCTTTGTCATGTTTGCGGGCAGCCGCATGGGACCGCCTGTCAGGGTTTGGAGAGAGAAGGAGAGAGAGAAGGGGAGAGAGAGAGAGAGAGAGAGAGAAAGAGAAAGAGAGCCAGCAAGCTACTGACTGCGTCCTTGACTTTCTCGCTTTCCACCTTTTCCCAGGTTCCCCAGGCACCGGACAATGGGTACGTACCCTTGCTGGCCTGTCTCTGACTTGGTCGAAACACCTGTCTTGATTGGCTCTCGTGCCCTGTCGGTTCTCCGGCGCCCCATCCTCAGTGCTGCCTGCCCGCCCAGTGGTGGCCGTGCTGAGGTTCGCGTTGCGTTGTGTTGTGCAGCGCAGCGCAGCGCTGCGCTGCGCTGCACCCTTTCAGGTCTGGTGCTGGTTTGTTCCAGTGGCTGGGTCGTTCCCAGCTCTGCTAAAATTGGTGGCCCAGCATCCCCCAAAGTGGCCTTAGTTGTCCCCTTTCGAACGTCCCTCTCTTTCTCTCTCTATCCATCACTCCCCAGTTAGCCCCCCCAATCCTCAGACGGACACCTTGTTTCGGCTGGGCGCTCGCCTCTGCTCACGTCTCATCACCTGAACCCGAACTTAACCACCTCATCAATCCTCCTACGCCCGCCAACCACCTTTTCTCCTCTTCCCAACCACACCTCACTTTCCCATCCGTTTATCAACAACCGCGCCCGGTCTCCATCGAACAAACCCCAAAAACTTGTCGCCCAGGTCAATTTTGCATCTCTGTACTCCGGAAGAAAACACTTTGATCCTACCAGCTGCAATCTCGAGCTGCGCCAGCGAGCCCCAACTCTACACCCATCTCTACCTCTTCCGTCACCACAGCGACAATGCCCGAGGACGCCCCCTACGACCCTTACATCCCCAGCGGCGGCCAGCCCGCGACGCAACAGCAAGGAGGAGCTGGCGGCAATGCGAGGACCCAAGCTCTGCAAGCTGTAAGTTTCGGTGCCTTTTTATCGTTACGAGAATGTTCTTTTTCTTTTCTGCCTTCGCCCTATTTCGATCGACTTGGCCCCGGAATGCTCGAAGACGCCTGATGACGACCGACCGAGCTTCCCGCGCGACCCAACATGACGCCGACTACGCCTGATTGGGCTACCGCATCAATTCTTCAGCGTGCCAGGTCCAACACGATGATACCCACGGCTTCACCATACCGATCCGTCAATCACGAGCCTTGTGTCGCCTCGTGTTGTGTTGTGCTGTGTTGTGCGGTGCTGCGTTGTGACAACACCGGTCGCACATCATCAGCCTTACTGAGAGACCATCCGATCGGCATCAACAAGAAAGAAGAAAAAACGAGCGACACGTTGACAACGTTTTCAATGCCGCGAATCCAGGACGCTGCTACTTGACGAGCGCCCTCACCAATACCACGCCCAATTTTGTTTTTCTTTCCCTTCGACAGCCGCTGGCGTCGCAATCAGGGGCAAATTTGTTTCGCCTATACGTAGTTGGAAGCTTGCCATCAGAGTCATGTGCTGACGTTCTATTTATAGCAAATTGATGACACCGTCGGTGTGATGCGCGAGAACATCAACAAGGTCTCCCAAAGAGGCGAGCGTCTAGATGCGCTGCAAGACAAGACGGACAACCTGGCTGTCTCGGCCCAGGGCTTCCGTCGGGGCGCCAACCGCGTTCGCAAGCAGATGTGGTGGAAGGATGTCAAGATGCGCATGTGCCTGATTGCCGGCATCATCATCCTCATCCTCATCATCGTCATTCCAGCTGGTACTTAACCCCCCCCCCCCCCTTCTCCTTGAGCGCTTTCCCCTCGGGTCGCGTTTTTCTTTGTCGTTGTGTGGCTCTAACCAGTTCTCTTCGTGTCAATGTAGTCGTTGCAACGCGCTAACTTGGCCGGCCAGTTGTTGCTACCCGCCACTAGTAACTAGATACCACACTTGTTTGCATTGCGCTGGCCCCTTGGGCTCATGCTTCGCCGTCATGATATGGAAATGAATTGTCAGATATCTCGCAGGCTTCGAGCAACCGTGGGAGGCGAGGGGATGAGGTGGGCGCCCTGCTACTTAGGGGCCACCTCGACGGGTTAATGACTTGGGAAGCGTAGAGGTTGTTCGAAACGGACTTTTATCTACTTCGATGGTCTGCATGCAAAGGGCTGCTGGCCAACTCGGGGACTTGCTGCTCCGACGCAGTTGGGCCGCCCAGCTCGGCTGCGGATCCACCGCATGTATGTATGAGGGATGGCAGGCGTTTGCGTACTTTGAATTCTACTGGCCCTGATTCCACACCTGACCTGGACTAGACTAGGCTGGTCTTTTTGCACCGGGTTTTCAACCAAGTGAAGTGTCGCGCTGGATCTTGAAACCGTTTTTCCACGTCTAGAGAACGGACACCGAGCCTATAGTGCCGTGCCATGTGCGTGTGTATGCCTTCACTCGTCCAGGTCTCGACATCAACGAGAAGCGGCCAATAAAGGACTGAATCACAATCACACTGGCGAACGGCGAAGTCTAGCTTCAAGGGTCCAGATAAGTAATCAGATGGAGTTCTGAAACCGACGCTCGCGGATTGAAGGCGGATGTGTCGCGGGGTCGCGGTCCGGCAGTCAAGACCCTTCAGGTAGGACGGGGGGATCCACGATCTCTGGCAACGTATGTATGGACGGAATGTTTCCTAACGGTGAGCCCAGCCCAGCCCAGCACAGCCCAGCCCAGCACAGCACAACACAGCCCAGCACAAGTCCAGCACCTGGCGGAAGGGGTGGTTACATGGTAAGTTGATGGTTCGTCTCAAGCTCGGCAGTATCCTGCACCGGGCCGGGATTGCGTCGACGAATGAGCCGGCGTAAGAGGCCACAGGTTCGGAGAGACGTTTAGAGTTGCATTCCCACTTCCACCCGGCTGGAACTGATGGCGAGGGGGTTGGGGAGGCTCGTCACCTCTGGCCTGAATGCGCCATCCAGGCGTAGATCCGTCATCGGTCAACGGTGCTTGAAGGGCTCACACATGGTCGCCTTTCATGAATTAGTCACACCAAAACGAACCTGATGCCGTGCCCTCCTGCCCGGCCGGCCTTTGCAGGTCGGCCGCCGACTATTATGTATGGTATCTTGTCCCGCCTCGGCTCGCATCGGCCCTGTTCGCAGCTTCGCTCTTGCCTCCCGATTGCTCCACCGCCACCGAAAGATAGACTTACAGAGAAACTTTTCCGGGGGGGCAAGAGGCAAACAGGAAATGCCTCTCCCCCTCCCCCCCCCCCTCTCGCTCCCCATAGGGTGTGTGTGCGTGCTTGCGAAAGACGGAACCACAAACTGCGGATCCTGGGCGGGCTCTCTTGGTGATCTTGTACAGAAACGTGCCGGGGGGGTTCCTTATCAGATCCGACCAATAGCTGAGAGTCCACTTTCCAATGGAGTTCGCGGTGGAGGAACGTTGACCGAGGAGCGAGTGCCTCGTCGCCGTCTGTCACTCGTTCTTATTATTCTTGTTTTCCTCGTATTTTCTATCGTGTTTCTTTGCATGGCTTAGTAGATGCCATAACATGCGAGCCAGTTTTCGATATCGATTAAGAGAAAATAGCGGTTGGAGGCAAGGGTTAATGAGCGAAAATAGAACAGCAAGGACGGATGATCGAGGAGCAGAAAGTAAATCTGTATTACCTGAGTACCTATTCGTACCTACACACTAATAAGACTCTTGGACACCTCGTGCCAACAGCCTTGCCAGCTGTTGCCAAGGGGCGAAGAAGCGGCGGGCGAAGCAGCGCAATGGTTTGCCCTGCACTGCACTGCACTGCACTACGCACTAAAGAAAGTGAGAGAGGGGAGGGGGGGGGGGCAGAGCGGTTTCGGTCGAATTTTCACACGTTGGCTCAGACCCCCCCTGCCCCTCCTCCACAGTCCACACCTCCACTGCATCATACCGGTTGTCCCATACCCACCACGCCCACGCCCACGCCCACGCCCGGCACCTTCGCAGGCCTCAAAAAGTAAAAAGCCTCGCCGTGCCCTCCCGTTGCTCGGATTTTGTCTTCTGGTGCTCCTTTCCCCCCCTCCCCCTCTCCTCTTCTTCCTTCCCTCTCGACCTTTTTCTTGTGTGCGAACAATTGGTCCAATTGCTCCTCCGTCCGTCCGTCCCCTTCGCTATCTTCGTCCCCATCCGCAGGGCCTCCTCCGTCGTCGGTCAAGTCTGACTCAATTGCCCCCTCCCCCGTTGGTCGGCACCCAATTGGACCTTGTTGGCGGTTGAAAAGAGTCGGAGAGAGGAGTCAGAGTGACGAGCTATATCTGCTCAAGTGTTTGCCATAAACACCTGCTCCAGTGGATCTAAACTTGAGCTCGAAAAAGAGGTGTGTACTCAACCGTTCTCATCCGCATCTTGCCAGCTATAGGCTGTCCTGTGTCTTTGTGCAACTACGCGGAAGCCCCTCTCACGATTGATTGACTCGGGGCGCAATCCCCCGATCCTTTGTCCTTGTGAACCTTCTTTCCCGCCTTGAAATTCGCCGGGACCTGGAATCGCCGCGACAAAGTAGGCGACGGGCTGAAAGAGAAATAGCCGAGCTCGGAAATAGACCTTGAGGGATCTAATCCGCTGACCCATTACTGATAGTCACGATGTTCTCCGCTGCCGTTATCCGGGCCGGTACCCGCCGAGCCATTCCTCGCGTCGCCCGTCACCAGAGCGTCGCCGCCGTCCGCAACCCCTTCCAGCGCCTCAATGCCATCCGAGCACTCTCGAGCACGAGCTCCCAGTCCGAGCAGGCCAACCGCGACCGTACCCGAGCCATCATCATCCGCACCCTGAGCCAGATCGGCAGCCGCCGCGAGGGCCAGCAATACCTGTCATACTTCACCTCCGTCTCCTCCCAAAAGTTCGCTGTTATCAAGGTCGGCGGTGCCATTCTCACCGACTACCTCGATGACCTCTGCGAGAACATTGCCTTCCTCTATGAGGTCGGCCTGTACCCCGTCATTGTCCATGGCGCTGGTCCGCAGTTGAACCGCCTGCTCCAGGAGGCTGGTGTCGAGCCCCAGTTCGAGGAGGGCATCCGTGTCACCGACGGCAAGACCCTGACCGTCGCCCGCAAGCTGTTCCTCCAGGAGAACATGAAGCTCGTCGAGAAGCTCGAGAGCCTTGGCGTCCGCACTCGCCCTCTGACCACCGTCCTGACCGCCGACTACCTCGACAAGGAGAAGTGGAACTTGGTCGGCAAGGTTACCAGCGTCGACAAGGCCCCCGTCGAGCTGGCCATTTCCCAGGGCTATGTCCCCATCCTCACTTCCATGGCCGAGACCACCGAGGGCCAGATCCTCAACGTCAACGCTGACGTCGCCGCCGCCGAGCTTGCCCGCGCCCTCGAGCCCCTGAAGATCGTCTACCTCTCCGAGAAGGGCGGTCTCTTCAACGGCGAGACTGGCGACAAGATCTCCCACATCAACCTCGACGAGGAGTACGACCACCTCATGTCGCAGTCATGGTGCCGCTACGGTACCCGCCTCAAGATCAAGGAGATCAAGGAGCTCCTCGAGACCCTGCCGCGCACCTCCAGCGTCGCCATCATCCACCCCAGTGACCTGCAGAAGGAGCTGTTCACCGACTCTGGCGCCGGTACCCTGATCCGCCGCGGAGACAAGATTGCCTTCGCCGACAGCATCTCCTCGTTCCCCGACCTTGCCAAGCTGAAGCAGACGCTCATCCGCGACCGCGAGGGCATGGACGCCGAGGCCACCGTCGACCGTTACATCGAGTTCCTCAAGGGCACCCCTTTCAAGGCCTACTACGACGAGCCCCTCAACTGTCTCGCCATCGTCCTGCCCCCCAACGAGGAGCGGTCCCACCCGACTCTGGCTACCCTGACCGTCACCAAGGAGGGATGGCTGAGCAACGTCACCGAGAACGTCTTCCACGCCATCAAGAAGGACCACCCCAAGCTCGTCTGGACCGTCAGCGAGGAGGACGAGAACCTCACCTGGTTCTTCGACAAGGCCGACGGCAGCTTCTCCAGTAAGGGTAACCAGCTCTTCTGGTACGGCATCGACAACCTGCAGGAGCTCGGCGTCTTGACCGATGAGTTCAACGCCCACGGCCGCGCCATGCTTGGCGACTCCAACCTCGAGGCCCGCCTGCGCCGCGCCGCCCAGACTTCCGCTCGCAACCTCAACCAGGCCGCGGCGCCCGCCCAGGCCCGCGGCTTCTCGACCATGGCTCGCCGCCCGACATGGGCTCCTGCCGCCGCCAGCCTTTCCGGCAAGCGCACTTTCGCCACGTACACCACCACCAACCCCAACCCTCCTTTGGGCAAGAAGAACGCCTCCAACGACGCCCCCTCCCGCGTCGCCCTGATTGGCGCCCGTGGCTACACCGGCCAGGCTCTCATTGAGATGCTCAACGCCCACCCCAACATGGATCTCCGCCACGTCTCGTCTCGCGAGCTCGCCGGCCAGAAGCTTGAGGGCTACACCAAGCGCGAGGTCGTTTACGAGAACCTGAGCCCCGACCAGGTTAGCGAGCTCGAAAAGAAGGGCGCCATCGACTGCTGGGTCATGGCTCTCCCCAACGGTGTTTGCAAGCCTTACATCGAGGCCATCAACGACGCCCGCAAGGCCGGCGCCGACCACCGCAGCGTCATTGTCGATCTTTCCGCCGACTACCGCTTCGACAATACCTGGACGTACGGTCTTCCCGAGCTGACCGGCCGCTCCGAGATCTACAAGGCCGACAAGATTTCCAACCCCGGCTGCTACGCCACTGCCGCGCAGCTCGGCATTGCTCCCTTGGTTGAGCACCTCGGCGGCTCCCCCTCCGTCTTTGGCATCTCCGGATACTCGGGCGCCGGCACCAAGCCTTCGTCCAAGAACGACGTCAACCTGCTCAAGGATAACATGATGCCCTACAGCTTGACGGACCACATCCACGAGCGTGAGATCAGCGCCAAGCTCGGCGCCGACGTCGCCTTCTCCCCGCACGTCGCATCCTGGTTCCGCGGCATCCTGGCCACTATCCACATCCCTCTCAACAAGACTATGACCTCGCGAGACATCCGCCAGATATACCAGGACCGCTACGCCGGCGAAAAGCTCGTCAAGGTTGTCGGCGAGCCTCCGCTGGTCAAGAACATAATGAACAAGCACGGTGTCGAGATTGGCGGTTTCGCGGTCCACAGCAGCGGCAAGCGCGTCGTCGTCTGCTCAACCATTGACAACCTGCTCAAGGGTGCGGCGACTCAGTGCCTTCGTAAGTTTTGCCCAATCCCTTGGCCCGAACTCGGTTTTATTTTATCCCATAACCAACCTTGTTTGGATTTCACTGTGGCCGCCAATTTTTAAGCTTACTGGCTAACAATTTCGCAGAGAACATGAACCTTGCCCTCGGCTACGCCGAATACGAGGGTATCCCAACCATGTAAAGGACCGACGACCAGTACGTTTTGAACGAATCTAGATTCACAAAGGCTCGGCGCGGACACTCAGACTTATGGAGTAAGACCGGTTTTGAAAAGCATTTTCTCCCATTTCCATTTACCCCCCCTTTTTTTGTGTCTTTGGTCACTGCTAGCTCTGTCCTTGTCTCACTGCTGTCGTCTGTTACTTCTTTCTTGTGTGCTCACGAATGGGTTGTTTTCATGTTTCTCCCATCCAAGTCATTCCGGGGGGCCCCAAGGGCCGGGTCGTCACGGACGGAACGTGTGACGGATGACGTGTTATTTGTGTGTGTCTGTGTCTGTGTGTGCGTATGCTTGTATATACAGGGGACGAGGTCAGAAGTAATTACACGCATATTTTCCGAAGCGTAATGCTCAACTCGCTTTTGCCTTCGCCACGCATTGACTTTTCAGCGCTGGTGGGATTTGCCGCGAATGTTTTCCTCGTCCGTTGCTATCAAGTTTCGACTAGAGAATATAAGCAAGGGAGACCGCAGGGAACAACGAGGTCTAATCCTAAAGACTCTGAACCTACCAAACCGTTATACAGATACAGCAAAGAGACTAGTACCATAAATTCTATACAACCAACAGCAGACGTGGAAATGAGTACGTCAAGACAGGTGCGATCAAGTGATACCTAATCTTCGATGCCAACACCCAGCTGGTCCACCAGCTTCCCGAGTCTCTCCCGTTTTTCCTCCTCATTTGCTGCATCTTTTATCCAGTCGGCCCTGTTACCGAAGACGTCCCACACGGGCAGGTACTTTGGATCCTCCCACTTGCTGCTCTTGACATTGTCAAGAGCCTGCTTCATGTTTCTGTGATGTTTCAGTCTTTCAGCTAGCGATGCATGAGGAGCGCTCCCTCGAACGCCATTTTGTTCTCTCTTCTCGGCCTTGTAATGCTCCGTCAGTCGGACACAATAGAATTACGAGAGATGCCAGTCCTGCAGCAAGGGCAGTGCCGACGGACGAACCGACGTGATACTCGACGGGCTCCGCTGATCTCGGGTTCTTGGCCTCGGCCACTTGGTTACCCGGAAAGTAGTAGTCGATGTTTCTGACGTCCTCTGACTGGGGATCCCGCTGGCCCATCCATCGACAGAGCCGCGCCGATGCGGAATATGGCACCGGGCTGCTTCTGGTAGGGCAGCGTGTCCATGGCGCCGGCTTGGATGTCGTCGCTCGCCGAGCAAAACATCAAGATGCCCTTCCCCGCCGCGAGGTCGATGGCGCGTTCGAGCGCTTCGATGTCGTGCGCCTCGCCTGTCGTTGCCGCCGCCCATCGAAGCCGCGTGCGCGCCGCCGGCCGCCTTGCTCTTTATGGTCCACGACATGGATATGATGCCGACTTGCAGGTCGACCGCGGCTTCGATGGCCTTGGCGGCGCTCCTGGCGAAGATGTTGCGGCCCGCGCCGCTGCGCGACGCCTCGTCCTGCACCTTGATGGCGTACAGCTCTACCCAGGGGTTGACCCTCACAATCATGTTCGCCAGGATGGTGCCGTGGCCGGTGCTGGAAAAATGCTAGGGTCGTTCTGAGCCGTTTTCCCGGGAGCAGAAGCTGAGGCCCGTGACTTTGACGATGCCGTTGTACATGTCGAGGTTGCTGAGATTGATGCCGTCGTCGACTAGTGCAAGCTATTGAAGCAAACAAGTTTAGCATCTGATGCGGACGAAAGAAAGAGGCGCTACTCAGCCATTCTTTCACGTCTGGATTTCATTTGTATTCGCCCTTGTCGAAGCTGTGAGAGTCCATGAGAGTATCGGATTGGCAGCTCGGGGCGCGATACATCCAAGATCAGCCATTTGATTAGCACATAGGTAAACAATGATCCCGAGCGTATGTTCACTCAAGACTGCAGTTTTGACGCAACCTTTTGCAAACTGATCACATCTTCTGCAAAGATGCCTAGCCTACTCTGCAGAGGCGACAGATGATTGGATGCAACTTGAGCGACTTATTGGCACCGAAGGTGGTATTTCCAAAATCGTCTTCAGCCACACAAGTTTGAATATAAACTTCATGATATGCTATATACATTTAGCTACGTCAACGTCATATATAATGTCTAACACTGCAGTCACTTCCCTACTCGGCGCCGTTGAAAGCGATCAAGCTGGGAGATGCGCTGCCGGGGCCAATGCTGGCGCCCTCAGTAGCGAGTTCGAGAGTACGAGGCGTCAGATCAGCAGGGTTGTTGATGTCCCCGAGAACAGCAAGGGCAAGAGCAGCGGCATGGGGAATGGCCATGGAGGTACTTGTGTTTGAAGCGGTGGGATCATCCGTTACGAGCATACACGTAGGAATGGATACGTCTGCCGTCGGATTACCAACAAAGCATATCGACCGGGTCCTCCTCCAAGTGGTATCTTAGGTGACTGAGTAGGTCAGTCATCTGTGTCGAGACTAACACGGGATCTTGAACAATTTATGCTAACGTTAAACCAAGTGGGATGCTAGCAGGATCTTTTTCCAAACATTTGAAAAAAAAAAAATTGGTAGCGTATCTAAGCCTTATAAGAAACCCCAAGTGGGAAAAGCGTCAAGCAATCTTGGAATGCGAGAATTTTCAACGCCGCGTGTATCATATCCTGTTGATACATCGATAGGCCTGTTTACTTGGACAAAAGAAATCTGGTTGTTATTGGGCCAAGTCAGAATGCTTGCCCGACATATTGCGCCTCCCAAGTCCTCACCACAGCAGCCCAGTACGCCTGCTCGTTTTCTCGAACATGATTACAGTGCCCGCTCTTTTTGAAGCGAACCAAAGCACTCTCGATCCCTAGCAGCTCGGCGCTCTCCTGCGCGTGGTCCATGATGTCTTCATACGCAATGAGGTCATCGGCCTCGGAGAAGACGTACGTCCGCGGCGTGCCCGTAACGTCCCACAGCACATCGTCGTTCAGCGCGTTCCGCGTCTGAGAGATGACGTTCTTCTCATACCCCTTGATGACGTGGAATGTTCCATATACCGCGCCCAATACCACAACCCCGACCGGGAGCCCCACAGCGCGGATGGCCTTGTTGGCCGGCAGCGAGCGCTTGAAGGCAGCGACGTTGCACGAGAAGCGGGGCTTGCCCGGCGTGCTGTCGAAGACGAACCCGCCCACGGGTAGCCGGCATCCCGTGCCGGCGAGGTAGGCCTGGGCGAGGCAGACGGCCTTGTTGGACCCTCCCTCGGAGAAGGCGTGGAGGAGCATCGTGGGCCGCTTCAGCCGCGTGCTGATGTGCCGGCGGAGGAATTCGACGGCCGGCCCCAGCGCGGCCACCTTTTCTTGGGTCGAGCGGAAGACGAGGTCTTGGATCACCGTCGTGATGACCATGACGGTCGAGTACGGATAAAGCTCATTGTACCGCTTCGTGTACTTGGCGACGTGTCTCGGGTCCGCCCCCGTCCAGGAGGTGAGAAGAATGAGAGAGGGACTTGTCGTGCTGACGCGGCTTGCCCAGGAGTCTGCGCTGAGCTCGGAATAGGTCGAGGATACGGATGATGAAGAGCGAGGGGCCTCCTTGATGTAAATCGACGGTGCAAGGGCTCTGAATCCCAGCAGAGCCCAGCGGGGTGAATGCTTGCCCATATCGGTTGATATTTGATCTGGGAAAGGGAGAATATGACATATAATAGCGAGTATCTAGAAGAAAATTAAGAAATAGGGGAATAACATAAGAAGAAGAGGAAGAGGAAGAAGAAGAAGAAGGATGCCAACTAGATGGCCTGGGTCCAGAGTCTCAGTGGCCTCGACGATTCTCAATACAGGATCAGGATTCGAAGGAGGAGTCAACAATTTAAGTCGAAACTTGACGCCAACATGCCCATCAAGGCAAGAGGATTAGTTTGAATGGCCCCCAAAAGAAAACAATAGTGCGCAATGGATTGAACCAAAGATCCAACGCCACACTCATTATCTGCCATTGCCCGCCCGCCCTCTGGATGTCACCAGCAAAACAAGTGTAACGAGGCATCATGCCCAGGCTGTCAGCGTAAAATTCCCGACGCTGGAAACGTGAGATGGACCTAATCTCAACGCAAAAATTTGGCAATCGTGGCGCTTATAGCCCGCGCGCTTATCCCGTTGAGGGGCGACAACGCCCGGCACCTCAAGCCAGACAATCAGCCGCTCGGACTTTGGCCAGTAGGGGGGGGTGCATTATGGGAGGCAGAAGGAGCAGGGGATCTCGGATCGTGGTTGTTGTTAGCCTCCAAAATGACGCGTCGGTCAGGTCCGTAGCGCAAGCCAGCCGGCTACGGCACGAGCTTGGGAGGGAACGGAACGCGGCCCTCGGAGATTGGCACATTGGAAACGCTGAAACCATGGGCTCGATCCCTTCTACAAGTCTGAAAGCCATCGTTTGGGGCCCGAAGCACTCGAATCTGGGGAATAATCAGGCCCCTAAGAGGTGTAAGGGGGGCAAAGTCCATGGTGCAGAAGAGCTTGGACTCACCAAACAACCCTCCAATTTGCCTTCACCTCTCGTGTATAGGCTTTACAGTAAGACTTGGGTTATGTAACAGAGTGGCTCTCTAATTTTACTTGAACTTAAGACCCAGCTGTTGGTTCGGGTCCTTTAGCCACCGATATCTTCCTCCAAGCCCGGCTCTTTCACTCTCCCAACAAGAAGCCTGAGAGCAGACAAAAAGAGTACAGCCGCTCGGGCCCCGACCTATTGTCGGCTGCTATTAGATGCGAATCAAAGACGGATCTCGGCCGGCCCGGGTTGTTATCAAACTACAGAATGAGTCGGTGCGATCAGGTCTGTCAAGCTGCAAGCACGCAAGCATGTATGCATATATGCATGCATGCATGCACCCCAGACAGCCACGGCTGTAGTTTATGAGGTATTGAATGGAGAGTGAATGCGAATGGATCACGATGCAGCCCCGGGAAACTAGCAGTTGACGTTGGCGACACTGAAAACAATGGGGACTCGGTCTCATCTCAGCTCTCGCCGTTTTGATAAGTGAAAGCCAGACTACAGCCACTCGGATTCCCGATTAACGAACAGCATGGGGTTGTTGTCAAACTGAGAATGAGGTGCCGGCCGGGTTCTGCCAAGAGCATACAAGCATTCCCCAAGGCAAGCCAGCCACGACAGGAGTGCGGGAGGGAACACGACCCTATCCTCTTGGGTTGTGTGGCGTGATACTGGCTTGTTACCCGATTAGGTGTTAGTCACCCAAGATCATTGGACGGTCATCTCCTCCATGGACACACCTTATCTGGTGGAGGCGAAAACGCACGATCCAGTCGATCGGGTCTGCCACGTAGACAAACCTATAGACACCGCTTCCGGGATATAACCATCCGTTTCGGTATGCACTGAGACAGCTACCCAGGTGCCCGGATATCATGCCAATTCGGGGCCCTAATATATGCGGTCTCCACGGAGACCGCTCATGGAAACCGAATAAGAACAGACGAGCGGCCAAAGTTTTGTTGTTGCTCCCCGGCACCGGCCTTGCCGTACGTGTGTCCTTCTCGGCCAAAAAGCTTGTGCCTTGCTAACGCGTACTAGTAGCCAAGCTTTCCCTAGTTGTCCGTTGAAGCTACCAAATGAATTGGGATCGGCATCTGGGAGGGGGGTCAACGGCACCTGGGTTTCAAATTTGATCAAAACGGTACAAAGCACATGGTAGATTGGATAGGAACCGGGCCCATGGGTCAAGAAGCGCACTTTGCCTTTCCCAGTTGCACTATGGCCGTCCTCCATCTCGAGCCCCTAGACGGCCCCCTTGGTACCGGTTAGTGTCCTCCACAAACGGCGTGAAACTTAGGCTGGATGGCTCCAACGGGCTGCTTTCGTCTGCAGATTTCTGAGCCGGGAAATGTGTTCGCCAGGACGCTAAAGGTCCATGTCTCGGGCATGTCTCGGGACACAAGGGGATCGGGATACAGGCGGGACTCTTCACCTTCTGGGCCGGCAGTGTGGTAGGCTGCTAGAGAATGTCTCGAAATGAGCCGGCGCACGGCTCGGTTTCTCGTGGCGAATCATAGGGGTATGGTAGTCTGATTGCTAGTTAGCCGTATGGGCATGTAGGATGCAATAAAGCTCACCACTGAACCTCGCAGTGCACCTCGCTCTTACGACGATACTTTCTTTTCTCAGTCTTCATTCTCATGATTTCCGCATCAATTGACATCGAGCAAATTACGCAAAGGCTGGCGTCCTTGGACTTTCAGAAGCGTTCATGAACCTTCGTTTCCTTACACTGCACTCTCGTTCTATTAAATCTTCATCATGTTGGATCCCACATTCGAATCAACCAAGACTCCGGGAGAGCATTTCGTACAAATACCTGATACAGTATCGATTCTAAACGATACTAGGGAACAAGAGCCAGAATGGACGCCAGGGCGGGCAGAATACGCAGCCATGGCCACCATATCCGTGATTTCTCTCATGGTGGCTCTGGATGCCACCATATTAGTCCCCGTGCTGCCTGTAAGTAACCACCCTTTCCATCATTCAGAGACCGTCCCATGACAACATTGTAGTCTCTGAAACAACATAACATGCTGACAACGAGCCCCTGGCTCTTCAGGACCTCGCCCTCGACCTGGGTGGTTCCGCCACGGACGCTTTCTGGGCCGGCACCTCCTACCTCCTGCCCTGTGCCGTCTGCCAGCCCTTCATCGGCGCCCTGTCCGACATCTTCGGCCGTAAGGAGATGCTGCTGTTCTCCCTGGTCTTTTTCACCCTCGGCACCCTGCTCTGCGCTCCGATCGCCAGCGATTTCACCGTCCTGCTGGCCGGGCGCTCCCTGCAGGGCGTCGGCGGCGGCGGCATCATCACGATGGGCCAGATCATCTTTGCCGACATCGTGCCGTTGAGGCTAAGGCCCAAGTACTTCGTTTTCGTGCTCGGCGCCTGGGCCATCGGGAGCGTGTTGGGGCCGCTGTTGGGCGGCCTGTTTGTCGAGCACGCGACGTGGAGGTGGTGCTTCTATATCAACGTGAGCTAGCTTCTTGGCCCCCTCCCCCACCCCCTCACTCCATCAATGCATGAGATTTGGTGAAAGATTTCTGACATGGTTTTGATTTCCCACCAAATAGTTCCCATTCTGCGCCCTCGGCTTCGTCATGGTGCCGCTGTTTGTCCGTCTTTCCACAGAAAAGTCCTCGCTGGGGTCCAAGCTGCTCCGCATCGACTTCCCGGGCGGCTTCTTCTTCATTGGAGGCATGACCAGCTTCCTGATCGGCATCTCTTGGGCCGGCATTCAATATGACTGGACCTCTTTGGCCGTCATCGTACCCATCAGTGCCGGCGCCGCGGCCGTATCCTGCTGTCTGATCTGGGAGAGATACGGCGCGGTGGAGCCCTTCCTGCGCAACTCCCTCTTCTACTCCTGGTCCGCGGTGGCCGCGTATCTCGGTGCCTTCTGCCAGGGTTTCCTCCTCTTCTGCGGCCTGTACTATATCCCGTTCTACTTCCTCTCTGTCCGCTTCGTCACGCCCACTCAGTCGGGTCTCAACCTCTTCCCTGTTACCTGCCTACTCCTCCCCGGCTCCATCATCGTCTCCGTACTCACATCCCGGCTCGGCCGCTTCCGCTGGGCCATCTGGTCCGGCTGGGCCATTACCTCCGCTGGCTGCGGCTTGCTCGTTTTGCTGGATGAGAACACATCGACGACGATGTGGGCCATCTACCTCGCCATCTTCGGCACTGGAAACGGCATGGTGCTCACGAGCGTCAACGTCGGCACCCAGGCAATCAGCCGCGTTGAGGACTGCGGCCGCGCCGCGTGCATGTACGCCTTCATGCGCACGCTGGGGATGAGCGTCGGCGTCGCTGTCGGGGGCACCACGTTCCAGAACGTCATGACGAACCGGCTGCAAGATCTCGGCATGCCAGAGGCCATTGCCAAAAATGCCGAGATATTCGTGGCCCGCATGGCTGCCATGGATCCGCAGGATCCAGAGCGGGTTGGGGCTTTGTCGGCTTACGTGACTGGGTTCCGGGGCGTGTTCTGGGTCATGACGGCCACCGCGTGCTTTGGGTTTCTGTCCAGCTTGATAATTCGCAAGCACACGATGGACAGGACACATGAGCCTCAGTTTACGCTGCAGGGAGCGAAAAACAGGAAGTCAGAGGTCCCGTCGGTTGTAAGTACTGTGATTGAGGTTTGAAAGGAAGTTGAAACCAAGGCTTTATCGCCAATAGCTTTGTTTTATTTTATTTCTTGTTATTTCTTACCTCGACTGAGCTATGCAGGCCATGTAGAAGAGGAAAAAAACCCCCACAGTGTCAAACTTGACCTTCCCCCATCTAGAAGCTCGGCATTACCTGTCTGTCCACCCGTTTATCCTCGGCGAGCTTTGGTAGTGTCGAGTTGTTGAATCATAGCTGCAAATTTCCCTTGCCTAGGTTCCGGTGATCGTTTCCATGTCAAGCATACCCCGGGGGGTAGTTGAGTTCGGGGTATGCGCCCACTTCCTTGCTTAAGACAACAATTCGAGGGGCAGCTACGGATATTCTTTCTGCAAATACCCGCTGGCTGATCCCCCGTCGAATCCGACGCAAACTATGATCGAGATATTCGTGGCCCCCGGTCGACGAAAACATTTGGGACGAGCCGGTTGCCATAAGTCACCAATGGCTTATGCTCCTGTGTCAATATAAGAAGGTAATCTTCGAAAGCTGAGATAACATGTCAAGAAGCTGTTCCATCATCAACATGTCCACCACAACAACGCTGCATCCTGCCATCGTTACACGTAGCTCTTTTCTTCATCCCAGCCCCGAGCTCCCCATTCCTTTTCCTTCCACCTTACGCTCCAAAAATTCACGCAGATCAAAAGACCATAACAATGGCGAACATTGATGAAACAGATACCCGGGGCCCAATATGTGCCCCCGACGAGCTGACGCGTCGCGAGATCTACAACCGACCAGTTGAGAGATTCCCCAGCAATGTGTCAAGATCCAAGCTGATTGAATCAATACTTTGCGAGGGAGAGCAATTCGCAAATGCTTTGTTCGATACTGGTTCGTCTTGACTGATACTTTCCCTTGGAAACAAAAATTGAGATGTAAGAGCCCTCGACTCTAACTATTCGAACGAACGAGCAAAACAGGACATAAGCTAAAATAGGGGTAGAGCGAAGGATCTTGATGAGTTTGGGGTGGATTACATTGAGCTTACAACTCCGGTCGCATCTCCACAGTCACGTAAGGACTGAGAGACGATTTGCAGACTTGGTCTCAAGGTATGGTACTCTAATCTAAGGTCTGTCCGATTCCCTTGAATCTCTCCCTGATGATTTCTAACGAAGAGCCTCTTCAGGCCAAGGTTCTGGCACACGTGCGATGCCATATGGATGATGTACGAGTAGCCGTAGAATCTGATGTTGACGGAGTGTAAGGCAACCCCACAATCAGTTTTCTGGCATTGGCAGCAGAGACTGAGTGTTTAATGCAGCAGCATCATGATGGGAACGTCGGCTCTTCTTCGCCAACATTCTCACGGCAAGGATGTTGCCCAAATCATCAAGGCAGCGGTCGAAGTCATCGAGTACGTCAAGTCTCAGGGCCTCGAGGTCAGATGTTCCACCGAAGACTCCTTCCGATCCAATCTCGCCGACATCCTTTCCGTCTACAAGACCGTCGACAGCATTCGGGTCAATCGCGTGGGAGTTGCGGACACTATTGGTTGCGCCAACCCGCGTCAGGTCCACGATCTGATACATACCCTTCGAGGGGTTGGTTGTCTGTGAGTCATGGTCCTGGACACCAGTTTCCCGAAATATCAACAAAAAAAAGATAATGTCATAAATAAGCCAAACGTTTCTGACGTCTCGTTCTCAAATCGGCTTGCGATTTCGAAACCCATTAAGCTACACTTGATTAGGGAGTTGGAAGACATGGTCGCCGAGGCTGTACAGATCAATACCCCGTTCAACAACCCGATCACTGGATTCTGTGTTTTTACACACAGGTCTGGTACTTACGCTAGGGGAGTCTCAAGCCACCCCAGCAACTATGAGATCATCAATCCCGAAGACTTTGGGATCACGCGATACGTCCACTTCGAGTCAAGACTGGCGGGCTGGCATGCGGTCAAGACTCGCGTGAGCCAGCCGGGCCTAGACATGCCAGACGATCAAGTCAGAGTTGTGTAAGTACTGCTGTGCTTCAACAGGGTCTTGGTCGCGTGCATCAGCATGCTTAATAACATCATATTCTAGAACTGAGAAGATCGACATTCTGGCTGGCATTCGACCATTGGCTATCGAGGATGTGGATTCTATCATTCGAAGTTGCTTCCATGCAGGTCAATCACACGATGAATAGTTGGCGGCTCTGGCTCTTCCTCCGAACGTATCAATTTTCAGCCCCAAGATGCAAGCGCAACAAAGAATCTCCTGAACGGCAAGTTTCCCACCCGCCTCACTATCACAGACAAGACGCTGCCGGCATAAACCTCAGCGGCGTCGAGGAAGGTAAAAATCAGCGAAACCTTCTGCCTCGGTCATCAAGCCATCGTCTTGGTTTTTGACGAAGATCAGGACTCATTATCGTGTGAACATTAGATACGTATTGCAGTGGGTTATGTGATATAAGGCGTTAGTTGCTGCTCTGCGACTAACGGCGTCGTTTTTTCGCACGACAGTTATGAGCCCAGTTCGCTCTGGTGCCAGTATGGTACAGCCCCAGAGTCTAGCGTCTGAGCGTCATAGACCCTACGGGTTCGAATCCCGTGCATGCCAGGGACAGGTCGCAAACACTCCACCTAGATAAGTCGGACGGCAACCACCTAGAGTTTGGCGAGATGTACCTAATCAGAAGGTTAAAGCGTTGTGGCAGGTTTCCGCCCTAGGGTTGTGGGCCTAGGGGGGCTATGGGCTTCCCCACCAGTGATGATAGAGGCAGACTATTGGTTGGTTTGGGCAGACCACAGAAGGTTTTCTGCGATCTGGGGGGGTGTATTGTAGTGGGTTATGTGATATAAGGCGTTAGTTGCTGCTCTGCGACTAACGGCGTCGTTTTTTTGCACGACAATACGGGAGAGCGGACCTCGACGACGAATTCGACACCAGCCGGGAAACCAACCGCGGGGGGTTGCTGCCTCAGGTAAGCGTCTTGAGGAGCCGCTGGCCAGGCGTCCGATGCTCTTAGAGGACGTGTCGTAATGGAGCAGAATGGAAGCGGAACGGCTGAATGAGCTGAGGCGGGCTTTCAAACCTATACAGCGTAAGTGTCCAGCTGCTCTATCACCATCATATGTAACCTGTCTCATTAACAAACCAACGCAGTGAATTGACCCAATTGCTAGGATTTGTATCCTTATTGTGTTCCAGCTTATACCCCGGGTTGACAAATGTATTCCGCAGTTGCTGGCTGAGATATATCCTTGGAGGATTCCCGACAACTACACTGCCAACCTCGTCTGCTCGTTGCTAGACACATCGGGGAACCCTGACATTACCGGCATCGGGGTAATATCTTTGGCTACTACAGAGCCAGCGGAGCGAGATTTTACAACAGCCATACATAGCTTTCTTATCACCGGAGTTGTGCTCCTACCGTCATTTGCTTCTGCCCTTGTGGCAGTAGGATCTAAAGAAGTCATTTTGTGCAATGGCATCATCACGCATCTTGCATGCATGTTGACAGCCAGCGCTGTCATTGCTGTGGCCTCCCTACCGCGTCTCGGGACGGCCCGAACGCGTGCATTCTGGGTAGCATTAATGGTTTCGATGCTCCCCCAGCGATCGCCAGTCGCCTTGGCACCATGTCACCAGCAAGGCAGATCCTGTACCTTCTCTCCCGGTTGGGGTACGGGCTGATGCTAGGTAATTCCGTCGGTATTATAACCTTTCGATCAGACGGGTGTCTTGATGAATCTTTTGATTTGTGGGAGGGAGGTCCATTTACAGGCTCTCAGTCACCTGCCGAAGACGTTCAAGAGGATCCGGCTTTGGATCCGAAGTGGGGACAGCGGGATACCAAGCTATGTTCGGGTTTCCAACGTAGCGCGAGTATCAACTACATAAGAAGCAGGGTGTACCTGCGGGCTCAAATATGGTCTTGGTGTGCGGAGGAATTGGAAATGTATATTCTCCTTCCGAGCTTGTATTTCCTGCTAGATTAAGGGAGTTGACAAAGGGGCGTTACAAATTAATACGCGGCCATCACTCTTAAGCGTTTGCATTTGTGATTCGTTTGAAAACTCGGTTCATGCCAATACAGGCGGGCTGGGGTAGTAAACGTAGTTACCCTAAACATTTCTATTCTGCTACTATTTAAGCCACATCAACTCACTACTTAAAATGAAGTAGTTACAGATAGTAACCCGTATAGTGGCGGAATGGCGGCGGGCACTCTTTGGCGTGCTGAGCCGGCAGGGATGAGTTTCGCGTTGGGTATGGTTGTATGTGCTACGACGTGGCGTCAAAGATGGCCATAACGGGCAGACAAACGGTTGCTTGGTTGCACCATGAGTACGATGTCTTCTGTACGTACTGGCCATTGGGTCTGTTTCGGGTGAGCACTCTTGAGGCGTCTTTTAATTCCATATACCGCTCGGCTGAATTCCTTCCGAATGGCTTCACAGATGTCAAGCAGAAGTCACACATTGCCCACCGAAAAGCTTTACCATGCGCATTAACCCCGCAACGCATGATGGTGGGCAACGGGGTGTCCGAATTTAGGCACCCGCGAACCGTAAATCGTTACGATTAAATTAAGTAATCCGAGAAATCATCCTTCTCTTTACACTCATGCTCAGCAGTGCTTGTTAATGAATCGAAGATAAGCAACACCATATGACTGCCCCCCAGCCCCCCCCCCCCCGTCTCTCCTGCTTACAGGTACACAACCGCCAAACAACCCAGGGTGCCGAGCACGGCGAGCCCGAGAGACACATTGGAGCTCCGCACGGTCGACGAGGCCGGGACGTAATTTGCTGTCGGCTCAACACCGTCGGTGAAGGGAGCGTCGGCGGCCTGTATGGCACCCTCAAAGGCGGGCTGTGAACTACCGGGGGCCAACTTGGGCGACGCAGGGTTGAGGACACTAGGACGATGTCAGATGCGGCTCCGCCGGCGGCGTCAGACGGAAGGGGAAAGTCAGCAAGGGAACCCACCTGTCGACGACGTGCATGACGCCGTCGGTCGTGATGATGTCGGAGATGGTGACCTTGGCCGAGTTGGCGAAGACGGTGCCGTCCTGCTTCCGGAGGGTGACCTTCTCGCCCATCAGGCTCTTGTGGGCCATCTTGGTGACGGTGACGCCCGGGGTGAAGCGGACCTGGTTGGTGAGGACGTGGTACTGGAGGATGACGGAGAGGTTCCGGGGATCCATGGCGGCGGCGGTGGCGCCGATGGCCTGGAAGGCGGCGTTGGTGGGGGCGAAGACGGTGGCGGCGCGCAGGGAGTTGAGGTCGTCGTAGAGGCCGGCGCGCATCAGGGCGCCGGCCATGCTCGTGAGGCCCGTGTTCAGGGCCGTGTCGGCGGGGGTGCCGGGGAAGGTGAGGACCGAGTCGACGACGTGCAGGACGCCGCCGGAGAAGGTCATGTCGGGGCTCTCGACGGCGCTCATCTGCTTGTAGCCGCTGAAGACGCGGGCCTGCTCGCCCTTGCGGACGAGCTCGACCCTCTGGGTGCCGGTGAGGTTGGCGCCGGGGGCCTCGAAGAGGGTGTGGGCGAACTTGGGCACCTCGGGGAAGGACGCGGCCATGGTCTTGCCGGTGACGACGTGGTAGGCGAGGAGGTCGGCGACGAAGCTGGCGTTCTTGGCCTTTTGGGCGAAGGCGGGGTCGGCCTGCATGGCCTGGGCGAAGGCGTCATCCGAGGGGGCGAGGATGGTGACATCGATGGTCTTTGTGAGGTTTTCGGCGAGGTCCGGGACGGTCGCGAGGAGCGCTGGAGGGGAGAAGGGACGTGTTAGTGGCCGCGCGCAAGTTTGGAAGCTAGGGGAGAAGAGGAGGGGGGGGGGGGGTCTTTACTCTTGAAGGTGCTCAAGGTGCGATTGTTCTTCCCCAGCACGACGTCGAGAGAGTCGGTCGCGGCCGCCAGGGCAGCCAAGGCAAGCGGGAGAAAGCTCGTCAACTGCATGGTCGCGGTGACGGGCGGGAGAAGGAAGCGGGAAACCAGCCCGGGGGAAGGGAAGGGAAGGGGAGGATACAAAGAAAAAAAAAACAGAAGCAGAGACACGGGCCTGGGTCCAGGCTTCCGGCAGACGGCATAGATCTACGGGAAGCAGCCGTTGGGTATTACTTATACAGCCCAAACTAAACCAACTCTCCGGGTCGGAGGGTCCGGGTAGGTGGGGATCGCAAGGGCAGGGGGCAAGGGGGAGGGGGGAGGGGGAGGCATGGCCTTGAGGCTCGCAAAGGGGGGCAGATGGTTTACAGTACCACCATGTATGTAGCACCTGGTTGGTTCGGTCTGCAGCTTATCTTCCAGGTGTGGGCTTGACAAAAAAAAAAGGGCTGCCAAAATAAGCACCAGGGGAGGTGGGCCGCAGGATAGAAGTGTTTTGTGTTTTGGTATGTATGCCTCACATGGTATATTTTAAGTCTTGTCTGGTGCAACTATGTTTGGTCGGCAGTGGAGCCGGGGAGACAGACGGGCCCACGCGCGGCATCGAGCGCGACAGTACCGAGGCAGGCAGGAGGACCCATCAATCAGCCAGATTGCAGTTGTATGATGTAGCACTACGGTGGGTGTGCTGATTGCCTACGTAATACGGATAAGTATGCAGGAATGGTACGTTTGTACGTGCAGTCAGGTAGGTAGGTAGGTATTCAGGCTGGCGACAAACTAACGGCAGAGACAGCCGTGATGCAGGACGAAAAGACACGACGGACGAATCAAAGCATGTTTGAAAAGTTTCTCGGCCGGCGAGATGGGTGGAGTCGAGGGGGGGAAGAAGGGGGGGG